>VUQG01038632.1:2592-21779 GCA_015106755.1 Etia nguti
GCGCAGCAAAAAATATTCTTACAGACTTGAATCATGGAATGCTTTTAACAGGCTGTCCTAGACCTACATAGGACAGTGAGTTGGGAATCGAGAAATAGGTCAAGAGAAATGAAGGGTGGGAGCTGGCTGAACCAATATAATCTTTTGCTCGCTTCCTGTAAGGATACACAAAAAAATTAATGTCTTTTTTTAGACAAGCGCAAACACTAAAGTACAGCAGAGTTTTCATGGAGACTGAAATCTCAATTAAAGGTTAAAGTCCAAAAATAATACTTCAGGTCTCTCCCACTGTACCAAAACACATTTCTGTTAGCACTAAAGTATGCATGGCTGCACACCCTTTTGCTCCACAGAGGTAATTGGTCAAGCTGGTGATCACATGACATGGGTCTCACCCAGGCAAGCTGCAGCAGAAGCAGCAGCAGCAGCAGCAGTAGCCGCCTTGGAGAGCCAGAGGGATGCTGACACAGCACACCTGAACACCAACCCCCAGCTGAAAGAAGACCTTCATTATAGACTTGCCATTACAAATGCCAATGCAAGACAAAAAGATGAGTAGATATAGTAAAAGACAGATATTAAAAAGATATGAGTTATGAGTCGATTCTTAATAAAGAAACACGTGCAATAAATAAACTAAAGCGCAATTTTATGATTAAATCTTGCTTCTAAATAATAAAATTTTACTCTACATATTCTTGGTAACAGGACCTGTCACTAGTATTATCAAATCCAAAGAAAGCACTGGGGTTCAGGGTGACCAAAGGCCATACCCACAGAGAAACCCTGCTCCAGTCTGAGGATGGTTAAAGCTTGAGTCAGCAGAACAGTTAATCTGAAGCCTGTTTTCACTGTTTTGATACTTTATTCTTTCCTATAGGAGCCCTGCATTACTCACAGCACAAAACCAGCAGAATTAAAAGACAGCTCAAGGGTAAAGCTAAAGTAAGTCCATTTCACTTAATGTACTGTAGTATAGTATATCTTCTGCAAGAGCAGTGTGCAAGGAAGAGCAGCAAAATGACATTGGCATGATAAGAGTGTTTCTTGTGTAAATACTTATACAAGTGCAATAAATCCGCACATTCGTGATATGTACACATATTTCCCACTGATCCCACACTAACACTCTAAGGCATGTAGGTGCAAGAACACATGGATCCACACATAATGTATGTATACAGCATACATGTTTACTTTATTGGTGGTAATATCAAGAAAAATTTATGCTAGATGGTTTAATATAAGTAAGAGCTGCTTAAATTTAGCTTTTCAGATTAACCATGCCTCAGCACCTCTATACACCTCTTGAAATCCTTTAAATTATAAGTGGTGGAGAAATCCGGAGATAGTTACTGAATGGAGACACCTCCACACTGCTCTTTTCTAGAGAAAGAAACCCCAAAACAAACAAAACATGATCGTCAAACAAGCATGATCGGGTCATTGGTTGTTAGATTTGGTTCTTCCAGTCTTGTGATCTATTCCCACATGGCATAGCCGGTGTTTGATACTGTTCAAGGTTACCACAGGGTCAGATCCATTACTTCTTAAACCAAAGATCAAATCTCTGATTATGGTTTGAGAGTGGCAGTTCTTGTTATGGACCACCGTTATTATTAAGAGCCCAGCAGGGCTGTCCAGGGAGAGTTATGTTCCTCATTATCACTGTGGTACAAACAGACCAACTTAGCATGGTGCTGCTCTTAGACAGCTCCAGAAAAGAGCTAATTTTCTACTTACACCAGCACCACTTGGACCATCGGCATTAAATAACCTGTATAAGTGCACGTACACACGCATAAAAGGAAAAGTGCCATATCTTCTGTGGCCATCTGAAGTCCTCCAACCTGCTTGCCCACACACATATCCAGAATCACACCCACACACACAAACACTCTAATGAGTCACTAGAAGAAATGATTATAAAGAAGACTGCGGCTAGAAAAAGCAGTATGACCTATGGGGAAAACAAAAATGATAGCACAAACACAGCCTGCAAGGTGTGCCCCTCCTTTTGGGGGCATTGTAATAATAATAATAACCCACACCTCCTGGTCCTAACCCACCCCCTCCACACCCCCTTGCTGAGCAGAGAACACCTCCTGGCCCAGCGCTGCTTGACAAGCTGCTCTCCCTGAACACAGAGGGTGGGGGAAGACTGATAAGCCCACTGGATGGGTGTAAAATGTCACAGAGCATCCATTTCTGAAGATGGGAATGGATTTCAGAACCATTCAGAAGCAGAGCAAGAACATGAAAGGAAACGGTGAGGACAGAGGTGGAAATCTGTCTTCAGAAACCCCTCATTTAGTTATTTTTAGGACCTTCAGTGGAATGGAAAACCGTCCATTTAAACTGACACATATCATTCCAGAAGCGCTTCAGGGAGATGCGGATCACGACCTTCAGAAATCCACGGAGTGGATAACTCACGCCTAAGAGGTGCTTCCCTCCTCACAGCTGATATCACTGCGTAATAAAAACATTGCGCCTTTTTCTAATTTTCCCCTCACGTCGCAGCCCACACTGCATCCGTCTGCATCACGTTCACCTATCGACAGGTTCGGTGACAGGAGTCTGTTTTAATCACGACATAACTTGGCAATGTCATATTTGTCAATCTCCACGGATGATACTCTGTCATAACAATTGGGTCGTCACTGTTTTATGGTCCGTGTCGCTGTGATTTTCTATATTTAACATATTTTCGTGGGCAGGTTGGAGCTACTGGGGCAATGCGCCTACACGCTGCCTATGCGGTAGCCTATTCCAGTTGGTATTACGCATAGAACACTTAGGGCGTTTTGAACATGCGGTATACATTATTCTTCATTAAATGAGCAAAAAGAGCAAAAAGGGAAAAAAGGCAAATTAAAGAATGAAGGTCTATTTGCATTCATCCGATTCGCATCCAACTGGGGCCATGCAGGGGGGTTCTCCTCTCTTTCACTTGGCCAGTCGCGACAGTAGCGCACGGAAACGGTTTCCTTACCTTCCCACCGTTTGGTTGGCGAGCTGTCGCATCCGATTGAATTGCTTCTTCATCTTGTATTTTCTGTGTTAACACCTATGAGGGGAAATATTCCGCATTACTTCTCACAATACATATCTCCATCCTCCACAGAGATGCAGCACAAATTCCAATCTCCCATTTCCCCCCTTTCCCTCATCGCAAGCTGCCAGCGCCGAAGAAGTATTCCACGATTACATATTTTCAATTGATAGATATATAAATTTTTGCACATCTATATATGCCCCATTGCCTGCGCAGGGATGCTGGACCAGTCCACCGCGCGTACACACACAGGCAGGGAGCGACAGCAGTGACAAGTAGCGGCTGCGCAGCAATGCAGTGTGGGAAATGTAGTGTATCTATGACTGACACTTGAATAAAGGATATATTCTTGCCGGTTCCTGAGCGCTATTAGGCTCAAACGGATCGAATGTGTATTTATTGTGATTTAATCATTATTTATTTATTTATTTATTTATTGTATGTGTGTTTCTGTAGATATCAGTGGTCGCCTATACTGGTACACTGAAAGCATGAAGGGAAACCCAGTTAATTACTGTTTGACTGATTAATTGGTTGATTGATCGAGAAACTTTTACTATTCATTTGTATTTTTATTTTTTACCCTTATGGCAAAATAAGCTGCTACAGGAGTTTCAGTAAAGAAACGTGCACTCAAACCTCCACTAACAGCTCAATTACTGTAAGTCAGCCTTGGCCACAACCCCATCTAGTGTCCATTATGTGCCAATGCATTGCCAATTCACCCATTGGTTGCATTTGCACAACATCCCCATCTAGTGTCATGTGTGTGTGTCCCAGTGCAATGTAACTACATGGCACATGTAGCATTAAGTTATAATTTTGAGGAAAGAAGTTTACGTAAATTATTACGTGAAAAACACAAAACTTTGACTGAAGTTCTTGTGCTCATAATGTAATTTTTAATGACAGTAAGAATAACAGCTATATTTCTGAAATATATTTTCTGTCCTATAACTGGTTCGAGTGCAGAACTGAAAATATCAACTATGAATTTATCTCCCTAGTGTAAGTTAAAAGTAAGGGCAAGGGCTTTGTTGCATCCGTGTTATGGGCTCTTTGCTGCTTTTAGGTTAACTGTCCAGAAGGGAGCAGTCTTGCTTTATAAACCACTAAAAAATTTCACAGCTGCAGTGTGAAATAACAGTGTTAGCATCATAACGTCTGGTATGTTCCCACATTCAAACAAAAATGATGTGTGAGCTCAAATGTTTGGACTAGCTGGACTTGTCTTTTGTGCACACTCGTCTGCTGAGTTTATCACATAAATCCAAAACTTGTGAATCTAAAATGCATGTTTATTAGTCACAGTGTCATTGCTGCTTTTTTATTTATTGCCTGAACACGCTGTGCAAACCTTTATTCAAGGGAAACACTGCTAACAATCGTGACTACAACCTGCCACACATCATTTTGTGTTTTTCTTTGTTTTTAATGCTAAGAGAGTCCTTATAAGTGAAGCTATAGGAAGACAGAGCTATCATAACAAAATATGTCCCTGCATGTCCAATTCACAGCACAAAGCAGTTAAAACCACAGACTAGGAGTGACGCCCTCTGGCTTAGTGTCATAAGGCCTTAATGGGCCAACAGGTGGGGTACACGCTGCTGCCATAAGGTTCAGAGGCCTCAGGGAGTAAATGATACAGAGAAATAGCTGTTTTCTGCCCTCATTAATCTCACATGTTGGAAATTGAGAAGGGCGGGGGAACCTTCAGCCTTGATCTCAACCTTTTGACCTTGTCAGATCATTTGTTTTCATTAGTCCGCACTCAGATGAACTGGCCAGTTCCAGTTCAGACACCTACCCTGCCCCCCTAAAGAAGGGAGGACTCCTAAAAGTATCTCCATGGGTCTTCTTGACTCTAGAGCCCCCAGCCCCCAAAACTTACTGCTCTAGAGAGTCTCTGGACACTTCTAAATCACCGTGGATGATTCCTCACATCCGCTGAGCCTGTTTCAGAAACTCTTTCACCAGTAATCCCTGCACAATGAACAGTATGCCCTTGTGCAGAGAAACAGGAAGGGTGAACATTAACTTAAACCACATGGGAACTGTGTTGTGGTGCATTTCAATGTTAAAGAAAACTATTAAAGAGCTCCCAGGTTTACAGTATTTTTGCAGCATACATCGCGTTATGGCACAACGGGAAGGAAAAAAAGAACCCTTCATCTGGTCTCCTGCTGTTCGTGCCACTGAACGGGGTGACTGAGTGTTCTTCCTCTCACTCTAATGCTCCTTTAGCTTGGCAGTTGGGGAGTAATTGGCTCCCAGTTTGTCTAATGAAGCCGTCTCTCAGGTCATGACCTGTCCACCTGATGACCCAGTGCTGCAACTGATGTGTCCTCTGCACTTCGACAGTGACCCGGTAAGACGGATGCCCTGTGGTTCGTTCACTAAGGTGTGGTATCATAGTCACTCCTGCAGAGCAACAGGACCTTCGCATGCAGTCAGTGGAGGTGTTAGGTCTTGCTGGAAATGAACTAGTGGCATGTGTTTGCTTTGTTCAAAACAAACAAAGGTAGGGCGTCAGGAAAGATCTAATGGCACGTTATGAGATCAGGTTAAAAGCTGCCCAGTCAACAAAGGCAAGATTGGTGGTATCGTCACCCTTGTGTTTTTATCTTCAGACAGTTAGCATCATATTACCAACATCAATTAGTCCAGGCGTGAGGAGTGGGATGCTACAAGCCTTTGGTCTTTCATTAAAGAGAACTAATATATTCATCAAGGAAGTGTGGGCAAGGCAACAGGTAGACACAGTGGCCCCCCTTTTAAACAAGAACAGTTTACCTATTTGGTAATCATTATGACCCTGTTGATAACTGATATACAGATCTGTGTGAAATTACTTTAAAAGGCCATTCTTTGGAGTTAATATACTTTAGTTCTTGCCTCTCGGGTGTGGAAAACAAAAAGTTCTGGACAGGCATTAACGTCAGCTTTTCAGGTAAGCCCGAGAGCTGAGGCCTGACTTTGTGGTGTGTCTTTAAAGGGTTACCTCGGCCCATAATGAGCCTCAGCAAGCCCAGCGCCAGGCCTAATGAAAACACTGTGACATTTGAGGGCGAAAAGGCATTACAGGTCTAAACTACAGGGGTTGTTTTAACATGCATCAAATGACAGAAAATGATGGTTATCACAATAACCTTTCAGACACACTAAATGCAGGTCTGCTAGCGAGTGGGCCTGGAGTCGAGAGAAACAAGCAGAGCGCTAAACACTGATGGTGTGTTGGACATGCAACATATGAGAAAACATAAAAATACTTTTTTTTTTTGTTGCTCTGGACAAAGCAGAAGATAACTGTGGCACTTTAGCAGAAAAACACATGGTTCTATTTATACAGAAAGGTGCAGACTAAGAAGATGGCGTTATCATGTCAGCTACGAAGGTGTTATCTTTCACAGCACATCACCTAGATCTTCTAGCATGGAACCCGCGCCGTATCGATGAAAATTAAACCCGAGAGCAGCAAATGAGCTAAAAACATACAATTTTTCATCATATCGGTTGGAAATAAACAGTCACATGCACGCTAATGAAAACTGTTGAAAAACACTTGAGGTTTTCTTCTGTGCAGACCCCCCCCCTAGAGAATTGCATCTCCACTTTGATACAAAAATAGTGAGAAATGAGAAAGGAAGTTAAACATAGAAGGCCAACAGTAATTAAAGATGTAAAAGACGCTATCGGGGTGAGTCAACATAAAAATAAATCTTGGCTACAACAGAAAGTTGTTCTTAAAGAAAATATTTAAAGCCACTTGGCAGTTGTAAAATTGTCAAGTCATTACCCTCTTATCGTTTTGTTTTACTAAACTGATCATTACGTGAGTTTCATAACCAATTGCCAGTTATAACAACCTAATATTATGTAAAAGGACTTAAACCATCTTTTATCATTTTAACAGTTAGTGGTTCACAAGCGTGACAGGTCTTTGCCTGTGGCTAGCTCAATGATGTGTTTTACAGGAACTTTTTGGCGTGGTACACTTGGTCACCCTTTTTTTTTATTAATACCGACTCAATAACTGCGCTCGGGTGTGGTGAGTTGCAGCTGCGGTGTATTGTGAATGTATTTGTGATTGGAGTCTGCATGTATATACATGCAAGCACACGAAGTGCAAGCTGGGTTTTCCTTGAAAGAGAGCCTGAATATGCACTAAATGTTGGTCTGTCTTCTCTGTTTAGGGGTTTAATATGTTAGACTTTTTAAATACAATACTGTGCAAAAGTCTTGAGTCACCCCTCATTTTAACATTTTTCTGTTTCCAAAGAGTCCAACTTTCTGTTCATTTTTAAAAAACTGGTCTTGAGTAATAGTTCTGCAAGCCACTTGTAAATCTTAATGAATGAAGCCTTAGCTTGATGTTCTTGACTGCTCCCCTCAAATGAATCCACACTTCCAAACAAACAGCCTCATAAGACTATTTATCAAACTTCACTGAGGCTCTTTACTTTGACACCAAGCTATTTACAAACATCGTGGCAGTGCTATGTTTCACCTTGAACGCTTACAAAATGATTAAAAATGATATGAGGTGACGAGAGACAGAGAGGTAAAAGGAAACTGTGAGGCTCTCTGAAATAAATGACACTTTATTATAATAATTATCCCACCTGTGTCAAAAAATAACTAATTTGTATATGAGCACTAAATATTGCTCAAACTAATGAATTAGGAAATCAGTTTAACTCATTATGGTGTTCTTTTGAAATACAGAAAATGAAAGTAACACAAATCTATTAAATAGGAAAAAATGCATTTAGGCTCCTATCAGTCATTTAAGCATAATTCAACTGAGGGGATGAACCAGCGTTACGTCTACTCAAAACAGACAAATTCACAAAGAACCAATTTTAAACTGCATCTATTGGCACTTTGTTATTTGCAGCCTGTTTAAAAAAACACACACAATTTGTTCCATTTCTTTAGCTGAACCTTTGAAAAGTGCCAAAGATAAAACAATTTGACAGGCAGAAAATAGTATTTTCGTACCAACAAGGTGATTCGCAAACAGCGAAGGACACATGCTGTGCAGTGTGTCCTCTAAAAAATTGAGGATACTGAACAAGTGGAGGATGAAAGAAGAAGTGGCAGGCCTAAAAATCTATCTACAGCAGGTGAACAGCATTTGAAAGTCATGTCCCAAGAAACTGAGAGAAAAAAATAAATCCAGCAAAAACATGACACAGGACCTGAGAGATGAATCTGGCCTTTCATTTGATCAATCTACTGTTCAATGAAGCCTCATCAAAAATGGTCTCAGTGAAAGGGTGACTGGGTGCAGGATAGAAAAACACACAATGGAGCACTGTTAGTCATGGATTGGCCCCTCCAGAGAACAAACCAAAAAGCAGCAAACATCCAGAGAAGAGCTTTGAATGTCCTTCAAGAAGCCTGGACTTCTATTCCTGAAGAGTACCTAAAGAAATGACAAGAAAGCTGCCTAAGACAGCTCAGGCTGTGTTGAAGAATAAAGGTTTCAAATATTGCTTTTCAGGCTTGGCAGAACTGTAAAAACTAGTTTTGCCTTATATATTTTATTTTCATATATGTTTGCACATGTTTCAATAAATGCAAAAGATGCAAAATATAAAGAAATGAAGATTTGTGCACAGTACTGTATACCTCTAGAAATGGATAAAGCTGAATTGGGCGACTGTGGTTCAGGGGGTTGGGACGCTCATCTTGTAACCGGAAGGTTGCCGGTTTGATCCCCAGCTCTGTCTGTCTTGGTCGTTGTGTCCTTGGGCAAGACACTTCACCTACCGAGGGGCCGATGGCGCGATATGGCAGCCTCGCTTCTGTCAGTCTGCCCCAGGGCAGCTGTGGCTACAACTGTAGCTTGCCTCCACCAGTGTGTGAATGTGAGAGTGAAAGAATAGTGGAATTGTAAAGCGCTTTGAGGTCTCGAAAAGCGCTATATAAATGCAATCCATTATTATTAATTGGAAATCATGGTACTAGTGTACCTGTGTGATGCTGGTATTTTAGGAGCAAATGTCAAATTGCTTGACCTGTAAACTGAAACATAAGGCTACTGTTACCCTCCTTTATTATATTTTCTATTACATGTGTGTGAAGTAGCAGCCCAAGTTCAAATGTGCAATAGGTGTTTAAAATGCAGGTTAGAAAAGTTTCAGCGGGGCATGTGAAGTTTACGTGTGCAGCTTGTTATGAACTTAGATATGAACAGGTCACAAAACACAATTTTAACATTAACAGAAAGATCTATCTTAGAGAATTTGAGCATTTTCAAACTCATATTATTATGAGAGAGACTGCAGCTGTAACGCCACACTTTGATATTGTTGCAGGTGTAGCTGGTTCATCGTTTACACAAAGATTTATCCCAGCAGATCACTCACACATGCACACCCACACAGACACAGAAGACTTTGATATGAGACCAACATTCGGAAACCAAGGCCTTGAGGCAGCCTTGGCATTTTATGGATCTGAAAGACAGATTGAGCTCAGATGGTTCAGGATTTATGATGCAAGGCGAGCAACCTGAGGGACAAGCCAACTCCTCCCTGTGCTGGCAGCCACTAGTGATAGAGAGATTTACAGTCGGGATATTACAGCTGATTGTTCATAAAGCATGGGAAAAGTAAAATGTACAGCGAGCAAACAAATTTCGTGTTCTTTTGCAGAGCCTGAAGCTGAGTTAAAGTATTGGACGTTTGGAGTATATTTTTGACAAAGCAGCTCAAAAACCTTGATCTAACAAAGATATAATAAAAATGTTTTTTGGTGTTTGTCCACACTTAGTACTGTAGTATGTACAGTAAATCTGGAAGAGGTTGAATTTTCAAAGGGCTGTCAAAACCCAATGAAATATATATAAACTGCACAGATTTGTAGGGCACTGGTGTGTTTATTCAATGCTAATGAGCGCGGTTAGCCTCGCTGAGAGAGTTCATGATTGTCAATGCCGTATTTGTATTGGCCTCACGCTACTCCTTCATGCTTTGTTAAGACGGGATCAGTATACTATTAAAATTAATGTTTTTGTGGACATATAGATGAATAGAATCAAGGTTGCGTGTTTGTCTTTTTTCCCCGGGTTTGTTTTCAAAAGACTGAATCTAATGTAAAAACCAACCTCTTTGTCCTGCTGAGATTTCAGGAATGTAGAAAGCATCATCCTTGGTGAAGAGCTTAGGTGACAGACTGACCTTATTTCTCTCAACCCTGAGCTGAACTCCATTAAGGGCTGCCTCAAGTCTGTAATTTTACCGACAGCCTCTTATCATGTTTGTCTTGTCTCTTCCTCAGGGGGTTGACTGCTTGCCCACAGACAAGCTTTACTTCATTTCAGCTGGCTCTCCACAGAGAACACAATCAACGGATATGACATCCGTGACTGGATAAAAGGTTCAACTGGAAGACTTGAAATTTACTTTGTACATCTCTAATCACAGCATTTCAGAGAAAAGTAGCATGAGTGATGTATTTAATTCTTTCCCTGGGAATGTCTTAGTTACGTTTTCAATGGAGTGATTGCATGCACGCTAAACTTTACTTTATGAGACTAGACGGATCCAAGACAGTATTTTTTAAAATATTTTGGGCAACATTTTTGACAGTGATTGATTTTCATTGATGGTGGGATATTATTTTACTTATGCACATCGCTTCAGTGGTTAAATCCGACATACTTGTATAATTTTCTTGCACAGCTATTATTTGAAATCCGATCAATTTGATGAGCGGAAGATGTTTTTGAATATACCCCAAAATGTATAACTTAGTACTGCAAATGCTTAGCCCAGCTTGGGGGGGGGGGGTCAGGGTAGTCTTGCCCTCATACGCAACATCCCATCAGAGAGCTAAACTGGAGATAATGTGCAATTTTGCTGAACCCTCCTCTCACTGAGTTTGTCATATTCTGCTTGTGGTGACAGAGGATGCTTAAGGCACTGGAGCCACACAGCTTTGTCATCTTAGCCCAGATCAAAGGGAACCTGTCCAGTCTGACAGGAGCCAAGGCCCTCGATGAAGGCACTGATGAGCTTGCACTTGGAAACCAGAACTTAGTCAACACCACGGGTGGCATGAGGCCGCAAGAGGAAGCTTTGGATACAGTAGTTCTTAGAGATGCTCCACACATGTGAAGTGAGATCCATATGAACCCCTAATCTGAAAATGATGAGGGAGATAAAAGAAGACCTAAAGATGAAGCATGACTGCAATGTTGAAACAAAAGCACAGGGAAGGACATGTGGTGAGGAGCATAATGTGTCTTTAGAGGACCTCCACCCAGACGAAGCTTCAGTGAGAAATTTGTCTTGGCCCCAGCCTGGATTTCTTGCGACCTCAGAGCGCTGCTGACATGCCATGTTTCCCTATTGGAAAATAAACACTGGTTGAGAATAAAGATCAAAAAATGAAGTCACAGACTTAAAATAAACGACTTATGAAGCTGTGTGACAGTATGTTCAGTTTTATGGAATGTGTGCTTTGAAGTAAAATTTTAAAAAGTGCATATGATTTAGAGAGATTAGTGAAAACTCAAGTATAACAGATTATTTATCTATCAAATTTGGATGTTGAGTTAAAAAAAGAATAAAATTGCACATTTTCCATCATCATATAAAGTTTATTCAGGACGGTAATAAACACAATAAACACAGAATCAACATACGTTTTTGAGTATAACTCATAATGTTTGCATGCATAAACCTGAGATGTGCAGCTTAAGAAAACTCTCCACACTTCCAGTTCAATTTATAGAAAGCCTCCCTTGTTTTTCCTCCTTTATTTATAACTGGCTTCACCAGTTTGACTCACAACTCTGGCATCTGATCTGCTTTGCTTTCAAAAGGCCACATCGTAAATTCCTAGACCTTGATATTTTCCCTAATTTCCCACAGGACTGTAATGATGCAGGCTTCTTTGTTGAAAGCACCTGTTCTCTGCTCAGATAATGGGCTACATTTCCATCCAGGATATACTCCCTAAGGCACACTGCAAACCTTAGACTTGAGGGTATCTAGTTGCCACGATTGCCAATGAGCGTTCACTGCAACCTTTTGAACACTACCAGTCAGTTGTGCTCTCTGGCTGGTAGGATCTTTTTATGGAAGTGGTCAAATGCCAAGGTCGTGTTATTTTCTGAAGTTTTTAAAAAAAATCTGTGTACATTATGATAAAGCAGTCATCAGGGTCAAATATACTCAGTATGAATGTCTCAGGGATTTACTTCAGAGCCATGCACATTCCACAGTCTCTCCTTGCCATATGTCACTTTTTGTTTTCTTTAGAGTTATGCAAGTCAAGTAAAGTCACTCTGAAGCAGCTGGTGAAAATATGATAAGATTTCTGAATGAAAGCATTCCTAAATAAATTAAATTTTATTTAAAATCAGATATCAAAGGTAGTCAGCCGATAAGCTAGCTTGTTAACTAGAAAGCATTCAGTTTATCATACGCCATATCAGTGTCCTGCAAATAAGAGCTTTTGTTTAGAAGTCTGGTTTAGAAGTCTTCTTCTAATGTTAGACATTAAAGCTCACACTTCTTACCCAAAATATCGTACCATGACATTAACTAAGATGCGAAGAGATTGATATATTTTTCTAAATATCTAAATATTTGATTCATAACATTTCAATTCAATTCACTTGTATTTACATGGGGCTCTAGACTGTATGGTAAAAGCCTACAATAGTAGATGAAAAAAAACACAAAAACAACCCCCCCCCAACAATCAGACTTTTCTCCTTGAGCAATCACTTGGCAACAGTGGGAAGGAAGAACTCCCTTTAAACAGGAAGAGGACTCTGGCAGAACCAGATTTAGGAAGGGGCAGCCATCTGCTGTTGGGGTTGCGAAGTCAAGGACAACATACATACACACACAAACAAAAGAGAGAACATAGGAAAAGAGGATAAATCACAAACTGCGAAAGAGAGGCAAAAATGACAAAAATGTAATGACATACTGGAGTGTTACATAAACACATGTGGAGTGAAAAGATGGGATTGGAGAAGAAGTGCAGAGTGTTTCATGGGAAGTCCCCCAGCATAACTAAGAGATGGTTCAGGGTCACCTCATTCAGCCTTGACTGGAACACCAATTACTGTCAAAAGATTAGTGTTTGTGTTTTCAATCAAACCTGTTTTGCTCACGAATATGGAAAAATAATACAGGCAAAGATACAGCAAGTGAGCAGACTATAACATAACAGCTGAAAAGTTGTTTTTACTGCTGTCCTAAGCCTTGAGATTATGGAGTTGCAAATGAGAACCTCAGTTCCAGTCAATTTGGACATTAAATGATTGAGCATATTATGCTTACATATATGAAGGTAAAAGGGACAAACTGGTCCTGCACCTTGTTTAAAAAACCCAAGTGAGAACCTTATTGTCTGGAACTGTCTGGGCTTTATGTGTAAAAAGTGGTAATAAAACCAAAAATTAAAACAAGGAAATAAAGAAGTTTAAAAAAAAAAAAAGAACTAAAAAGAAAATGCCAACCAAGACTGGTAGAATTCAGTCTCAATGGATAAATCATGGGTGATCACAGCTAATGTGGCTCAAGTAGAAAACTGACAGTAAGAGATCATAGCCTACAGTAAGCCTTTCACTTACTCAGGTGCTGTGAGCCCTATTTTGAAATTTACCTCTTTAGTTCCACTTAAAAGGCCTGTCAATAACACACTTTATATATCATTAAGAGACTTTGGAACACACTATCTGATGGATAGTTTGTGTGGGCTATGACAGTCATTTTCTCAGTGGCTGTTAGAACCTGAGCTCAGCTTAGATTTCTAACTTTTATGAACATGAAGCAAAGATATGTCAAGCTGGTATGGCGAAGGCAAATGTATCTGATCTCATTTAAAATAAATCTGAAAGTGAGGTGCTAAAACTGGATCATAACAGATACTGAAAACTTGATAATGAACTGGTAACCGTCTGGATATTGCCAAAAAATAAAAATTAAAGAAAAAAAAAAAATCAAACAACACAGATGATGCCAGGAATTCACAGCTTTTTTTTATACATGCGAAACAGCTGCTGGAGGAAGTCAAATATTCTCAGTACCATTTTCTTTGTGAGTTCATTGTTGATGACTTGTTTGTTATACTGAATACTCTACCTTTTGTTTCACTGGGAGAAACCGGTGAAACAAAAGGCTGTGGTCTATGCACAGCACAATACAAGAAACATCCTTATAGGGTGAAAGGAGGTTTTTTTATTTGTCTAAGAGGAGAAATTAGACAGGGACTGCATCCAGATACATTGCTAACTCTATAAATAATCTCCAAAAATTGCAAAAATCATAAATGCGTCTGCATCTTTTTGCTGTTATTATAGCCACACTCACCAATATTAAAAAAGCTAAAAGTATAATGGGATTTTTAGCTTGTGCAGGACTTGGCAGGGCCAGAACATCTAAGCCTGCCTGAGCTTTCCAACCTGTCACAAGGCTGTTTCCATGTCCAGGAGGACATCAGTATGGGATAAGACTTTTTCTACAGGATCAAGTGAGGAAATCCGCTCAGGCTACGGTGGCTTTTCCTTAAGAGAAGATAAGATGGTCTGTAGCACGGCTCCAGAGAATTTATAGACATTTTAAATGGCCTTAGCTAGAGTTGAAGACCTTGAAGGAAGACTAATGGAGTCAGAGAAGTGTCTTGATCGGCCTCTCAGCTTACCTAATAACCCTGTCATTAGATTGAAGGCTTTGCGTGTGTAGGATCTCGGTCATCCCCGCTGTTATTTGCCTTTTCTAGGACAGAGTGCCGGATGAGATCATCCATCAGTCGACTTTACCCGCTAATTGGCTTAGATCTCTGACATCTGCAGGTTGCTCCAATAGAGACTCTTCTGCAATGCCATGTGTTTATGTTTATGTTTGCATTTGTCTATAAGTACACATTAGATATTACCATAGATGGCACACAGGATGCACAAGTGAACACGCACACAAGAGCACAGATGGTTTACATCTCCACCTGCTTCCCTCTTTCTTCACACAACCACGAGGATGGTGAAAAGAGGTTTCTGAAAAGACGTTGACAGGACAAGGTGATAAGCAACCACAGGATAAAGCAGTGCCATTGAAGTTCTATTGTGCAAGCAGATGTTTAAGAAGACTCAGCTTTAGGGTTCTTTTTTTCACCTGGCAGTAAAATAACAGCACTCTTCACTAATGTGAACAGTCACGATGTTAAAAGATTCTATATTTTAACTTTCTACTTTTCTTAATTGCACTATAATTGCAGACTGGCAACCCAAATACACAAAAGGAAGATAAGGTTGTATTTGTTTATAACAAGAGTACACATTTTAGTGGATAACACACACACTGACTGCCATGATTGGAGTAGGAGTGTGTGCTGAGACACAGGTCTTTATTTGACTGTCTGGCTTTCATGTATGAGCTGGGTGCTGTTTATGTCATCTGTTTAGGCTGCAGAATAGAAGTCTGTTAACACAGTCCGGGATGTGTAGAACAAGTCAAGCACTCCCTTTAGTGTGTCCACTTTGCTTTTCATCAGCTCTTGTGAAGTGACACAGAGTGCAAAGTGCATGTGCATGTGGTATGTCTGTTAGGTATTGTGTATTGTGAAGGATGACAGATGGAACAAATTAACACACACTTTTATAGAAATCGGAAAAAAACAAAAACAAAAAAAATGTGCTTGGGCACCTTCTGTGCTCGTGTGTGTATTTGTGTGCATCTGTGTGTATCCTCCCTCAGGTGTCTTTTGTTCTAACTCTAGGTTTCATCCTCCCAAAACTGTGCTCTACTTTGAAGTCTGTCAATCCCGCAGCATGCAGACAAAAAGCTAACAATAGGGCTTATGCCCTCTTTGAAAACTGCTCTACAGTGTTTCTCAATCACAAGCAAATAAATGATCAATGTGATAATAGTTTATCTTTATAGTTTTTCTTTATAGACTGAAAGAGCTGGAGTGGCTCTTTCAGTCAAATTACCAGTGATCAGACTATACAGCTATACAGATGCTGTAGTATTGATCATATTAAAACATATGGGTGTTCTTGAGCAGCTAGTGCCTTGATACATTATATATTAACGCTGATCTTTCTTTCCTTTTTTCTTTGGCTCTTTGGCACAAGCCTCAGTCTTGGCTTTTCTCCCAGGGGTCCTTCACATTTATAAATACACGTAAAGCCTACATTCATTTATACATAAACATCATAAAACAAAGTGGCTGGAGTTTGTAAAAGAGGACATAAGAGATCCTCTCTTAGCAGCACATTAATATCAAATACAATACTAAACAGGATATATACTAAATCTGTGGGTGTTTTCATTATTACTTGCTAAGTATTTTTTCCAGTGGCTTGAAATGTGACTCAAGTCTGATTCTTCTACTGTGTGTGCTGCATTAAACACCTGCTTTTCAAACAAGGCGAAATTCTATGACTTCTGAAATTTCTGTTTATTTTTGGACTTAAATTCAAACTTTTGTCACCTGCATAAATAACAATACTTGATCTAGTAAGGACTGCAGTGCCCCTATGATTCTAGCTTATAGATTGGAGGCTAACATAAGAGGTTCATGAGCTAAAGCAGCACACCTGGGTCTCACAGCCTATTAAAACCAGCCCTTTGGTTCACCTGGTTTGCATTCAGACCTCACAAAACATTATTATTATTTTTTTAACCAGCGTGGTGTGATTTATGTAGGCATTGCTGTGTGATAGGATAACTTTTCTTGCACACCCACTAAATGAGAGCGCACATGCTTCCAAGCCCACTGGTGACTGTACACATCCTTTCAAGGAAGCATTTCATTCATCCCCCAAAAATGGAACAAAACAAAACACTGTGCACCGTGTTCAGGTTTGAACGTGCCCCTGGCCTCTCTCTGCCATCCACCTGGCATCGGCCTTCTTGTTTGTTTGTACCTCCAACAACCCAACAGCACATATGACACACAGTCCACTCCCTGGCTGAACTGCTGACATTTGATGTTTTAAAGTTTTGGTAAAGTTTTAATAAATTCCACTTTATTTATAAGTACATTTCATCTGTGTACTCCTGCTTCTCACTCTCCTTGAGACAATTTGTGACAGGAAACATTACATAAGAAAATTAATTTATCCCTTTTTTATTCTGTTTATCTGGCGCTCATCCATATGAGTGTTCCAGTGTGTTTACACTTGGCAAAAACAGACTGAATTTGTCAGTAGAACTTTGGCTTCAGCCAAGTTAGATAAACACATTGTATCTCTTTCAAAACAGCAGTGTAGTAATTTGTTCATTGTTATACTTGCTTAGATAGTTTTCCCATTTTGTGAGCTCTGGATGTGGAAAATGTCTCAGTGACACATCCACATGAAAACAGCGTTACCTTCTTTCATTTGCACGTCAAATGAATTAGCTATTTGGACTTTAACTTTAACTTTACTGCTGATGCTTCGATACTTGAACTCAACAGTTCAACTTCCACTCAGAGGTACAAGTACACAGAGCAAAGATAAACATGATCTGTACACAAAGTGGAAAGGGCAAACCACAAGTGCATAGCTCCAACCAAACCCCTTGGTGCACACAGTTTCCTAAACAGGTTATCTTGTGCCCGTGTCCTGTGGAAGTGCAACTATTAGGATAAGAAAACACACACACTTAGCCGCACACCACACGCATATCATATATAGCAGTGTCTGAGAGATGAGATAAGGGGCTTAGATGGAGGGGGCAGGGTGGTCTCTGGCGAAACTCTGACTGACATGGCAGCTCTGGGGTAATCTTGCTAATCCTCTGCTAGCTCAGGGGTGCAGTGGGACTGGAGGCCTTTGACCCTGCACCAGAAGGAGGTGCTAACACAAACACACTGAAACAAACTTTTGTGCTTCCAAATTCACAATCACACATCTTCATCGTTGTCGTGACTTGCCGTGGCCCCACCCCCACACCCTTTAGGGGTAAATGATTAACTTTTATGGTTCGTGATACCGTTTGTTTGTGTAGAACTACACGTTCACATTTTTGTGGCGTTAGCAGGGCCGTTAGGAATCATTATGAGGCTAATTAAAGGTGACTCACGTGAACCGGTTATAGCACAGAAATGTGCCAGGCTGTCAACAAACAGCTGATCTTTGATACATGTTTTTTACGGTGTCAGTTGGTTGTATGCTCGTGTCAGTAAGTTCTAAAGTTATAAAAGCTGTGATGGCTTGATCTCCCTTGACAGAAACACGTCTGCAGTAATGTGCTTCCATTTGATCAGTAGGTATTTAAAAATCACACGGGTCAAATGTGCAAATGAGACAATAGCGTAATTAGTATTGCGTTGTTTTTAAATAAATAAATACATTTTGCTCTAATTCTATTTAGTTTTCGATTTAGTTAAAATAAAATAAAAACTTCCTGCTTTCCTTGGTGGTTCCCTGTGCTAAACTAAGCCACCTGTTTAACGAAGGAGAGTTTAGATTATATCTAAATTAAATTGTGCGTTACACCAAAGAGAGACTGCTTCAGTTATTGTAATCATAAATACTTCATTCTTTCATAACTAATTATTTTTATTTTTTATTTTATTTTTATTTTTTTTAAAAGGCATATTTTGCTTTTAATAAAGCTGAGACAATCCGCTCCAGGCTAAAGCCCGTGTGTTTTGATGATTAGGTTTTTTTTTTTGTTTGTTTGTGGGGGTTTTTTGGGGTTTTTTTTAGCTCAGTCTACATTCAGTGCTTCATCTGCATCAAAGTAGACTAAGGCTGAAAGAAAAACTCTGAATTTTCAAAATAAAAGTCAAGTGATATGGTAGAGAAAAGATGTTTCTGGCCGACTTCTAATATGCACAGGGGGGAAAAAAACAGCAAAAGAAAAAGAAAATGTCAAAATTCTTGCAACATTTGAAATGCGTTTTTTAAAATAATATTATTGTCTGTAATATTTTTTGAGCACAACCTGAAATGCGTTGGTCTAATAATAAAGTTGAACAAATCACAGCAAGTACCAAAGGGTTATTTTTGGCACATATTGTCATATGAATGTAAACTTCAGCTTAAATTATGATCAGTGTGTGCTGTAATGTGAGTGCATAGGCTTTTCTTCCTCTTCTTCTTCTTCTTCTTCTTCTTCTTCTTCTTCTTCTTCTTCTTCTTCTCATTATTATTATTATTATTTTTTTT
>VUQG01038632.1:28938-63330 GCA_015106755.1 Etia nguti
CCACAGCTGCAAACTCAGCCAGTTGGTGGATTCAAACCCAGGACTCTAACTAACCACCTTGCCACCATGGTTATGTATTTGGCTATTAGCTTTGTATAGCCAAATAAAACCATGAAAAATTCATGAAGGGGTAAAAGTCAGCACCTTATGGCTCAGTGTGCCTCAAAGCTAAACGACAATGCCTTTGCATGGCTGACTGATAGTTGCACTGAAACCTATTGGTTCCAGGCAACATTGTTTATTAAGCAGAACAAATTACGAAAGCTTGCTACATCTGCCCCCCCCCCCCAAGGCAACTCTCTCTCACACCTCGTTCAGTTGGAGATGTTCTCCTGTTCTCTATCGGTGCTAAGATGAATAATGCATGCCCTCATCACGCAGGTTGTTTTTCTCATTGACTAAGTGGAAAGTTTGATAGGTAGCGAGTTTTTGTGCCTATTCAGGCCTCGACAAAGGGCCTACGGCGCTGCACTTGTGTGTATTCAAGAGATGGAGAAGATAATTGCAGTGGGCTCCAATATAGGTTTTTTCGTATCTCTTGCCTCTCTGTTGTTTTCCATCACCTTCAACAGAGGCTAAGGCTCTCAGGGAGAGGAAAATACTATAAATGTGTAAGACCCACAGATTCCATAGAAGAAAGAAAGAGCAGGTGACATTAGGCGAAGAAACTATATAAGAAAGAGAACCCATCTTCTGTATAAATAGCACTAATAGCGTATGGGCGATGCCTGTAGCTAAAGCTTTTCTCTTCTCGCAGTGCTGTGCAAAGCAAAATCTTGCCATATTCTGTTGGTTTGCTGACGCAGAATTGCATGAAGAAAGCTGTTGCTAAACCAACAGATGGTTGGAAATTGTGGTAATTGTTTTAATGACATGACATGACTCCCTGCTTTCCTGTTGTTTGATTTAGATCAGCCGCTCACTATCAAAACCTAAGAATATTACCATGCAGTGTAGCAACTGAAGATCTACATTGTGACTCATGCAAACCCACATGAGGTTTGATTGAAAGGGATGCTTGTTAACGCAAGGCAATATACCATCGCTTAACATTTCTTTGTCAGAAGAAGAGATATGTGCACACTGCTTTTGATTCAAGTCATTTGTCAGATCAGCGTGAGATCTCAGTCTCTGATTAAGAGCTGCGGGGCACCAAAACGTTAGTTTAACGTGCAACACAATTTCAAAAAAAAAAAAAAATGAGTTGGGATGCTGTGTAAAGTAAAACTGGAATGCTATAATTTCTAAATCATTACATTCTGTTTTTATTTACATGATTTTGGTGATGGGTGAGAACCAGATGAGGAAAAGAGTCGAATCAGCAACTCCCTGACTCAATCCCAGCATGAAAATTGCATTCCCTACTTTCACTCAACTGTATAGGAATATGTGGTGTTGTATCCAAACTTTGTGTAACTGTTTGTTTTTTCATGGATTTAAAATGCTCACCAGTGATTCTCATCATAATAGCCACATATCTCTCTCCCCCTCTCTCTAGAGACAAGCCAACCACCCAGCTCGCCAACAGGCAGCCAACCAGCCTCTAATGCTGCTGCGTGTTTGGCTTAGTCCTAATCCCCCTTGGCTCACTTGAGCCATTATCCAGTGAGGGCTGCAGTTAACAGGCTATATTATGCTCAACCCGAGCCATCCAGGGTTAAGAAGAATATGCAGTAATGGGAACAGACAGGTTCCAAGCATATTTCCAAAGGAATGCAAAGCTTCATCATTTCGTCACATTTCTCACAAAAATACTGATATGAGGAGAAAGGTGCATGACATTAAAGTGCATAATGCTGCCTATTCATAGCTAAGCCAACATTTCTCAGTATAACGTAATGAATCTGAGGAATATTTCAGTGTGAGGGTTGTGAGATGATTTAGGTCATTAGATGTTTAATGCAGGTACCAGAGGGACATGAGGGTGGATGCCTTCCTTTACAGTTTGTACTCGGAATATGGAACTGTGTATTTTTTTCTCCACACAGTTACTGAAGATTGATAGGACTTGTGCTTTACCTGCCAGCCCTTGTCACGTCATGCACTGTCACAGGCTTTGTTAATGCAGCTGAAGATTTCTACTACTGTCTTCTTGGTGATGACTGACTAGCTTCTCTTTGACAGTGTTTATAAAGCTGCCATGAAGTGATATTGTGTCATTGCTAATCTCATCGTCCTTGATTGGCACTTTTGTAAGCTGTTAACTTTAGAAAGAAATACAGAGTATACAGTGGAAATGGTAGAGTAGGTTTTTGCAAAATAAGTCATCTGCAGTGCAAATGTAATTCTTTGTGTTTATGTTCTTTACAGGGAATTAATGCCTAAGTCATCAGAAGGCCAGCTGACCATGGAAAAGACCCCCAGCTACTACGTTACTAAGGAGGTCCCTGCTCGAATCTACACCATGTCTAAAGACACAAAGCTAATAGTAGTTGTCCGGGATCCTGTCACACGAGCCATCTCAGACTACACTCAGACCCGCTCCAAGAAGCCAGACATCCCTTCTTTTGAGAGCCTGACCCTGAAGAACACCTCAGCAGGTCTGATTGACACCACGTGGAGCGCTGTACAGATCGGCATGTACGCCAAGCACCTTGAGCGTTGGCTCCAGTACTTTCCCATGGAGCAGCTGCTGTTTGTTAGCGGAGAGCGTCTCATTACTGACCCTGCAGGTGAGATGGCTCGCGTCCAGGACTTTCTTGGGCTGAGGAGGGTGGTCACAGAGAAGCATTTCCACTTTAACCCAGCAAAAGGCTTCCCCTGCCTTAAGAGACCTGAGGGAAACAGTAGGCCACATTGCTTGGGTAAAACCAAAGGCAGGACCCATCCTAATATTGACCCAGAGGTGGTTCAGAGGCTAAGAGACTTTTATAAACCCTTTAATTTCAAGTTTTACCAGATGACTGGTCATGACTTTGGTTGGGACTAAGAAAAAAAAATGATGACAGGCTCACGCTGGTTATCTGGAATTTCTTTTTGCTATAATTATATCACTCTGGAGTTATTGTTTTACGGTCTATGTGCAGTATTTGGTGGTGTGTAAAAAGATCAGAAGTCTATTTTATGATAATTTATTGTTATGATATTAACTCACTAAGCTGCCTAACTAGGTTTATTCATGTTTTTATTTGTCGCGAGCTACAAAAACTATTTTTTTTCTGCCTAAAAGCACAAAGTTTTTACAGGTATTACAATCAGGGTCAGTATGTTTTCTTTTTCTTTCTTTTTCTTTCTTTTTACCCAATTTAGATCCAGCTTGACAAAAAACTGGTAATATCCCCTTAACATTTGCCTGACCCTCAGAGGTCTGTGGACCCACTTAGTCAGGTCGATACAGGCCTCAGCTGATCCAGCGCAACTTGCCAGGTAGATCAATAAAGTAATAGCTCCTCATCATGTCAATTAGACCTGAGTGATGGCATTGTCTTGATCTCTCGAGGGTCTCAATAAAACATTGATCCATTAATGATAGCAAGTTTATGGTCAACCTTTGAGCCAAATTCAAGTTAATATGAGAATATAAATTTCCACTGCAATATTCTGATTTAATCACTATTTATTTTGTCTCTACGGAGGAATGTTGATCGGGTTCCAGTAGAGTCCTGTCAAATCTGTTTTGGATGTTTTTATCCATTTTCCAAAGAGCTGCTGCCCAGATTTCATAACACCTACAGAAAATGATTCATATGAAGAGTCATATGAGCCATTCACATTTATTGATCTGTACTGAAATTGCTCTCATTGATCACTCTGTGCAGCTTCTTACTGCATCTGATAGTGGATGTGTTAATTATGCCCTTTCCCACAGTACATCAGCTGCTGGAGTGAAAACGAGAACTTATTTTCTTTACTTTCAGAAGAAATTAAACCAATATAGCCTTTCAGAATTCCTCATCTAAGTTTCATTTGTGGTTGAGTTTTATTCAGCCTCTACAATTCAGCAGTTCCGACATCATCCAGGGTCATTCTAAAATGATTTGCTACAACGTCGTTGTTGTAGAGGCACTATTTCACTGTATGCTTTGCTTTAAAAACATTGAAATGAGTTGGGTTTAAATGAGATGTTGATTAAAAGGTGCAGTTTTGTCATCTTTAATGAAGAAATAAAGAAAGTGTGTTTTATCAAAGTGTTTTATTATTTGGGTATCATTGCAGCTTGGGTTATTAATGCTTCAGATTTCTACAGGCAAAAGTGGACTCTCGTGTCTAATTACCATTTTACACATTGTTGCGCTAACAGGCTAATTAGCACGTTAGCTTTCTTGGCTTCCCAGTGCCACCACTAAGAGGAATTCGTTGCCATGACCCCCACAAACACATTAAGTGTCAGGTTTCTCATCAGGCCAGAAGTGACTTATTATGAAATGCACCGGATTGTTTTTTTGTTCCTGGGTGAGCCTTCAGGAGCCCATTTATATATATGAGCCATCCCCCTCATCCACGTTGTAGTTTTCATAAAGATGATACTGCTGTCGATTGCATAACATTCAGCCGCAGTCTGTTTTTCATATTTCTTTTTATTCCAGAAATATTTAGAGCCTTCTGTCAATATGTTTTATCGTACTTAGATATCCTGTTGAGGCATTGTGACTAGTGACTAGTCTCAAAGAACGTGACCCATCCATCCAGCAGAACAACTAATCGCTGAGCTAAGGTTATGGTTCTAGAGAGGTATGAATCACCTTGCTCTATTAACAAACAACCTTTACTTAACTCTCTAGCAAAACACCCTCATTTACCTGAGGCTGCCAGCAGTGATGAAGCCAGTCTCCCTGGTGGCAGGCTAGGAGTCTGATCGCCCAGGAAGCAGCTCCCTTTGCAATTAAAGGAATAGATGAGGGGTGCTGTAATTGCTAGGCTCCCAGCTGGGGAATTGCTGTTAGCATACATCCCTACAGGCTGTTGTAAGGAAGGCTGATGTTGTTTGAAGGTTAGGATGAAGGAAAATAGACACCTGGCATCCATGAGAATTAAGTGACTTCAAATATCAACTTGGCAGCTACCACTGGGGAATAGAATCAGAGAAGCTGAACAAAAGTGAATGGAAATAAAAGTGTTACACAACACCAGAAGGTTTGGTTTAGAGGACATATGAACAGACATTTGTAATTTGGGTGGAGGCGGTAGGATGAACTGTACCCTCATTAGGATGTCAATGAGACGTCTTTAGTATTGTGCCAAGATGTTAATCACGCAGGAATCGATTAACATGTTTAACATACACATGCAGAAATCACTGCAGATGATTAATTCAGTCAACATCTGATTTGAGTGTTTCAGTTCTCTAAAATGCACCTGCGAGATTTTAAATTTTGCATTTAAGTGGCCTTAGAAACAAAACAAAACAGCTGAAAGGAGGAATTGAGAGAAAAGGCGTGTACAGAGAAACCAGGCTGACTTTGAACTAAAAATAATTCAGGTACTTGGTGGATGCCTCAATCTACAGAGACAGCTGTCTCTATAGACGGGAGTAAGCTACCTGTTTACTCTTTTCGAGGTCCTTGAGGAGACGGGTGTATTCCAGTTGACATGAGGTAAAACAACACGGCACACCCTGGTTGGTCCACCAGTCAGACAACTATTTACGCTCATGTTCACTTCTCTTGTAGACAGCTGGAGCACCTGGAGACAATCCATACTGGGATCATGATAAAACATGCAAGCTGAACACAGAAAGGTCTCGGGTGGTTTAAAGAGAGGTGACAGTAATAACTACACCACCACTGCACCAAGTTAACCAAGTATTGAAGTCTAATGCTATCATATCTTCTATTTTAACAGGACTTTTTCTCTCTCTCTCTTTCTCTCTCTCTCTCTCTCTTTTTTTTTTTTGCGAAAAAAGGTTCAAACAGGGTGAGTGGAAGCTGAAAAGTATTCATTCCTGCAGTATTCAGTAAATGTTGCAGTAATCATTTTAGTTTCACACTGTACAGAATAGTTACTATTTGGATTGCTGACATTTTCACTCTCTGATGAAATATCCTTGCACCATCAAGCAGCAATTAATAACCAAAAATGTGACAACCAAACAGGTTATTAGGTCATTATCAAAACTCTTCTGAATATTATTTTCACAAAGATTAGCATATGATCACATAATTTTGTTTGTTGTTGTTTTTTTGCATAAGGCATGATTTTTTTTTTTTCTCCCAGAAATCATGCCTTATTTCTGCGAGAAAGTAAAAAAAATACCGAACTCCCAAATCACAACAAATTCTAGAGCAACATTCTAATTTGGACTTTGTTTTAGAGCTTAATAAGACAATTGCCTTCCTCTCTTGCCCTTAATCATTTATTATACATTGTCTAAACCCTAATCCTAATCCGATAGGAAGGGCAAGCATTAATCTGAGACAGTGGACTTGGAGTTGGCATATATGTGCTGACATAGCTAATCCAGCTCTAATCCCTCTTCCAAAAGGGCTTTTTTAGCTTTGAGTTGGACCAACTTGATTTACATAAATTCACACTCAACAGATAATTTATATTTGACGATGAAGCAGATGCTCCTCTAAAGTACTGATCTGTGCCTGACACTCACACCTCGGAGTTGTCGGGTCAAGTCTAATTACTGCATTCACTGCTGTCAGATTCTGATGTGTTGCTACTGCACGCGATCTCCTCGGTTGCAGGATCTAGACTCGCGAACACAGTTTGTCATAACATGTGGCAAAGCTAAACATCTCTCAGCATGTTATTCTGAAAATAACGACGCAGATTACTTATTTGTTTAAATGCAGCAGAGCTATTCACATCCAAATTGGTTTACTGCAACATTTTTAAAAAAGCCCATTATAAGCTCCTTAAGCTTGAACTAATTTGTTTAACATCTGTGAAAGTGTTAGTAAAAAAAAATTTTTTTTAAATATTTATTTTCAAACAGTAAACAGCTAAATCATATAACTTCAAACCCTGTCCTTTAAACTTACAGCTGTGGCTGTAATCAGCTCTCTAACACCTTTTCAGTGCTGTTCATGTTGACAGAGTTCTCGATCTGTGACTTATATTTAGCTTCATCAGTGGCTGAAACAGATGTGCAAAGAGTCCTCGGGCCTCGTTTTAATCACATTTTTAGCTTAGCAATTGCTTTGACTTTAATTAGCCTTCATGCACTAGCATAGCTGTACTTCAGGTGCTTGTTTCAAACTGTAGCACTTGAAAATGTTCTCATCTAATCCCCATAATTTTTTTGTTTGCACGTAATTCTTCTGCTGCAGTTCAGTTGTTCAGAGAATATTTTGTTCTTTCCCTTAAACGCTGTCAGTGGTTTGTGTCGTTATCAGTACTCGCGAAAAACTCGAGCTGCAGGGTGTGTCCAGTGGAATTACTAAAATTCACATTCTGCAAGGCCATTAGGTTTTATTTAAAAGATACCCAAGGTTTTATCATCATCCCAATCATTACTAATAGATCAATATTTTCTTTTGAGCTTAACGTTGATCAGATTTTGTGGTGTTTTTGTAAAAGACTTCTCAGAGGACAATAACAGATACTCTGATGTTGTGAATACAGGGAGTTGCGTCACCGTCAGTGAAATCCACTTGTTGTAACCAGAGAATCCCTCGAGGAAAGGTATGAAGGGAGAAGTGCCCTCTAACCAGTGCAGGCACTTCTAGCGTTAATGCTCATTCTGTGGTCTCCCAGCACTATTTGTTGCAGTCGCCCGCCTGCCTGGTACCACTTTGGACTCTCCATTAGGCCAGACCTATCCAAATCCCAGTTGTATGCCACTGTAATGACTTTATCACTCTACACCCTCAGAAAATAAAATACCTTATTAAACCTTTGGAGGTACAACAGATTATATCTTAATGTAACAGAAAATTATAATTAGGTATAGGGAACCTATTCATTTATTTAAAATTCGCAAAACCTTTTTCTAGATGACTGTAAGGTTTATCTATCTGATATCTGCACCTGTGAAAACAAAAGTAGGACCTCCTTGTTGTGCTGAGCATGGTGCAGTACACAGTAAAACCTTAAAATCTAGGGAGTAAAAATCTATATTGAATCTCATTTCTCTTTTTATTTGTCCAGATAAACCTAATGGAAATAATGCAGATACAGCTTTTACTGCATAGGAACGTGTGTTTACCTTGTAACAGTCTCAAAAATCCACACATAGTTACCTTTATGTTCAGTATTTAAACCTGGGGGTACATTTGTGTCTTCACGGATGGCTCTGGACTTTTACTGTACCCCTTTTGTCTGAGGGTGTACCTCAGCAAAACCAGTCCTGATCGGAATGCCATTTTGATATTGGAATTGTACCCTAAATTTTCTGAAAGGCAATGTACTATTGGAGAACAACCCTTAGCATACTTGGCTCATCTAATTCAACCCCACGTCTTTAAAGTACGAGCTTTTTTCCCCCCTCACTTGTTCAGACTTCACCACCTGTGACCTCACCCAGCTCAGACATGTCTATGTTTTTTCAGTCTTATCCTGCTTTCTCTGTAATGAGGTGTGTATAGCTCTACTCTCCATGCACCGATGTCACCTTCATAATCCAAGATTTGGACCCAGAGGGGTGAGGGATATATAGGACCCTCAGTGGGATTACAAACTGGACTGTCTGTTGCATGGTCTGTTGTCTGTCTGAAATTTGAAGAAAGAGCAGGAGGATCCTTTATCTTGTTGCTAATCTGGAGTGAGAGGCATTGTATTGTCTGAGAATCAGCCGGATGTATTTATCTCTACATAAGTGTGTAATGGATAGGAATAATTTTTAAAACAGAGCTCTTAAATACAGAAATGTTCCTTCTGGCAGCAGCAGAGACAAGTCCATGAGGCATTATATTCAATAAAGTTATATTGCAAAACATATTTCAGTATGATTCTGGACAAGGATAAATACCGTAAGCAGTGGGAATTCATGATTTAAAGACTTGTTGGCTTCTACCAGAGACTCCACATTAAAAATTGACTAGGGACAATAATATGTCTGCCTCGTGCATCTGAGAAGCACTTCACACAGAGATAATTTTAAGGCTTTTAGGGATTTAATCTGATTTTGCAATTAACTGGTTCGTTAAACTCCTGCTCCTGGGATTAAACAGAAATTAAAGTAATTCGGGAATAGAACTGGGAATTTCCCAAGACAGTCTCTCCAACGCGCTCTGGTAATCTTCCATCCACACAAATGCAATCAGTCATTTCTCTCTTTTTTTTTTTTACTGTCATTTCTCAATAAGTGTTTTTGGTGCTTATTTTCAGCAGGTCATGTGTTTCTTCTTGGTAAGTCCCTGAAGCAGGCTAAGCACTGCAAATCTGAAATCTTGATATATTTTTTTTAATTTCTCATTTTCTGATCACATTGAATGCCTAATTAAATGAAAACAATACTTTAGTCGTTGGATCATATTTTTTGATCATTTATACCACTGGCGTCTCCAAGAACGTGAAAGAGAAGTATCAACAGTCTGAACAAAAGGTAACACATCACAAACTCAACATATTCATTATGAGGCGATAAATGGTACAAACTAAATGGACATTTTCTGTATTTACAGAAATAGTATACAATACCCGCGCCATGTGTATAATAACTTTTCCGTATCTTGATGTACTCTTTAGACATTCATGATTCGTAATACTGAGCATTAAATTGATTCCCAGTAAGGAGGAAATCCACTCCGGCGATCATATTTCATTGCCTCTATAAAGCTGGTGACCTATTCCTGATGTGAATGAGTTCTGCCCTTGATCTCCCTTCCCCTGTTGTCCTCACTTGGTAAGCAGTGAACATCAAGGTCCTGATTCGTCATGGGTTCTATTGAGCAGAACTGCTTATGTTGCCATGGTATCAGGGGAGCGCTGTCAGTCATTGTCAATGAGATGACAAGCTCTCATTTCTTCTTCCTGTTGCCACATTTGCCCTTTTGAGACATTGGTGCTTCAACTTGAAGCAAAAATGCAAACCCTAACATGAGAGGAGCGCAGATTTCTGCTACCAATCAAATGGAAACCATTAATTAGCCAAGTGTGGCTATCAAACTCCACTTGTAAACAGATGTACCAAACTTCCCCGTAGCCTCTGGATCCCATTCTTTCTTTTCATTCGGTTGTGATTGTAAGCACGGGAGAGTGACACAACATCAGCATCTTTGCAGCAATTAGCACAGTCTAGGCGTCAAACACCTTAATGCTGAATCTGCCCCCTGAGACAGGTGCTCTCCTTGGATTGTGCGACGCTCATTGCCGCCATGGAGATGCAAGACCTGTGCCACATTGACACCAAATACTCTCCTTACTTATTACTCATCACAGATCCAGTGTAGCCAACTGCATAACTGAGAAAAATGTAAATTGTGGAGGAGTCATTCATAACTCCAGTTTTCCAACACCAAACTATTCCTAGTGTGGTGTAGTTGGTCAAATCAAAACAAACCCCCCCCCCTGTTATTTATTTTTAGGTCCAAATTATTCTTGATGTGAGGGTTTGCGCCTTTAAAGATTTTGTGATCAGCCATGGTTTAACTGCCACTCCCACTTGAGACATAGCCTGTGAAGTAGCCCACAACGGTAGACAGATGAAGCTGAATGTCTGACCTACAAATGAACTCTTGTCACAAATATAATCTTGAAATAATTTCAGTGAATCCCAGGAAACTTTAAACAGACAGCAAAGACTAATGTGGGAATTGAAAGCACCAACTCTCAGAAAACAGGCACTTTTCTCAATATAATCATCATTTTAATCATGATAGCAATTGTATCACAGCAGAAATAATTGAATTAGTCTGCCTTGTCTCTCCTAATGTGTCCTAGTCCTCTGAGCTATGGGTCAGTGGCTGGTGGAAAGGCTTTACTTAAAAGGAATGCAAACTGTTTAATGGTGTGAAGTTCCTAATTTGATGTTGCAGGGTTAATATCTCTGTACTGTAAATTCGGTGTGACATCTACTAGACAGTCTTGCGTGTCAGTATTTAAGCAGTCACAAAGATGAGCCATTCACCCACCCACATCATCATCACCTCCACCTTTTTTTCTTTCCTCCGTGTGCTATAGAAGGTTAAAGCAGTGTCTAAGTCAGGAGAGAAAGAGCCGAACAGAGAGAAGGATTGAGTGGGTGGTCGCCTGCAAGCCCACATAAAACTCTCTGTACTTGAGGTTAGGAAATGTTTTTGGCCTTCTGTTGAAGGTTTCCATTAAATGTAATATTTCTCAAGCATATCCGAGTACTCTGTTTCTTTTTTAAAAATCCTGATTGTTGTTTTTTAATGCTTTTAATGTGCCCACTTTAACCATGCAGCACACTTTAGTTCTTCTCATAAACCAGCAGCATTAGCGGCCCATTGTTTTGTTTCTTCAATTTTTTTCCCACATACTTTCAAATGAATTATTTCACAAAGCCAAACCCCAAGTTAAATAGAAATGCATGTCAATCAGGAACAGGGTACCAATAAAGTCGCATATTCAGATCAAGTGGCAAATTCAGTGGATGAAAAACAAAGCTAGGGAGACCCCACGAACTCTAATGTGAAATAAGCAGACCAACAGCTTGGTATGAAAAACAAATTCAGTCTCTACGTCTAATATTTGCATTTATAACAAGTGCAAAATGGTAGTGGTGAAGTTTTTTTTTCTTTTTCTTTCTTTAAAGAAATCACCTCTTCATCTTACCACTTTTAATGACAGGTACGTGCCCCCAGCTGCCTGCTAAACTTCATCTGCACCAATCTGAGTCACTGAACCTAAACCTTGTGTGTGTAGTGTTGACTATATTCAATTAATTAATGCAGGCGTTTCTGACAATTAATATAGCTTGCTGTGTGGTATAAACTATCCAAGAAACCTGCATTTTAATTTTAGTAAATAAAATAACATTTTTATTTTTATGTTATAATTAGCCAGGCAATCCATGTATGCATCCTCGCTTGGGTGGTGTGCCACCCTCTCATCCAAATATGGGCACTTCTGACTCGTAGTCTTTTTATATTAACAGTCTGTGCTTCAGACACTGAAATGCACTTCACCTTTAATGGATACTAACCACTTGCGATCCATACATGTGTGAACCCACACACACATCTGATTGTCAGTTGCAACATTCATGCTGAGTGTTAAGCTGTTTATGAATTATGAGATTGTAATTCATAAAAGAAATACCAGGCTGGGGGGTATTTGACTTAAACAAATCTTGATGGGTCTGCAGGTTCACCTTCTTAGACTTGCACAGCAGCCTGGTGTAAATGTGCTCCAAAGAAACTCAGGAACCCAAAATCCAAATACAAAGTGACACATGAAGGAACACAACACAGAAAAAAAAAAAGATAGTCTCTGTCCTTTACATAAGATGGATGACCTAGATAAAGGTTTATCCTGCAACTAAAAGCTGAAATTAACACATTTAAATCCATACTGAGACAGGCCTTTTGCTCCACTTTTAAGGCACTGGCTGAAAGAGAGATGTGTTGTAGTCCAATGCCTCTCAAACTGTAGCAGAATTTCTTCTCTGTGCTGCAAGAGAGGAAAAAGAAAGCAGATTAGAAGAGCTTCTATAATAGTTCCCCCACATAACTTGGACCAGCTGGTGCACACCCACAGAATGGAACAACTGGCCTTTGGGGTTCAGCCTGTTGTCTCACATAGTGATTTAATGAAAGTCATCAAAGAGAAACACAGCAGAGAGTAAGGTTTGAATGAATAACCAAATAATTGCTGAGGCTTTTCGATGTGGTGTGATACAGCCGGACTCGGGAAACATGAAGAAAAGAGGGAAGAGAAGAAGGTTTTCCTCAGCATGATTGCCCTCACTCTATATGATGGAATATGGAGCTAAATTTAAGGAAAACACCTTGGTGTGTTTAGCCGGGACCTGATTTCCTTCACCATCATAGGCAAACATCTTTTCCTTTGAGTACATTCAGTGCTTGCCTGGAATGATTTGAAAATCCCTGGATTGATTTGAAGATGGAACATCTGAACGTGGCATAATTCTCCTTTCAGATCACAGACCATCATTTATATTTCTAGACTTTTTTTCCCCTCAGTTTTATTTAAAGCAATCTGCTCATGTTGACTTATCAGTAACACCTGACCCAGGATTGAGGTAGCTGATCTTATTATAATTTCAGTCATTGCTGGAAACACACTCTTGTTTAAGGATTCACCACTTTTGAACAATGATTACACTGAACAGATGTAACTGGTGCTGTATTTAATTATTTAGACAATTTCCTCGCTAATTCTTAATGTATTTAGAAAGCTTCCACTCAGTCAGTGACAGTGCATATGTGACGTTCCAGTTGTTATACTGATCATGTTGCCATAAGGTTTAAACTTTCACTGCAGGTATCACAGTAGTGTAGCACTAAGGTAGGTGTGGTGCACTGATTAGTGCTGTTACATTGGCGCAAGAAAGTCCTGGGTTCAAATCCAGTGGTCAGCTAAGACTTTTCTGTTTTGATTTTGCATATTTTCCCTATGCTTGTGTGGGTTCTCCACAGATACTCCAGCTTCCTCTTAAAGTTCAAAGACATATAGTGTACATGGATTAGGTTAATTGGAAAAAAGAAGTTTATCCAGGGTATGCCATGCCTGTTACCCCATGACAGCTGAAATAGGCCTCAGACTCCAGACCTGGATAGGTTAAAGAAAACTGATGGATGGATGGACTTCAACTGCATCTCCCGACAACTTCAAGTCTGAAGAATTCCACATTTTCTGAGGTGCTTCATGGGAGTCAGGCCTTTGTCCTCTGTTATTCAGTCTTTTCGCTTTCTTGGCACCATCATACTGAAACACAATAAATCCAACTATCCCTCTGACATACAGCTGCATGTGTTACTTTGCTTAGACAACCTGAAAAGCTTGAAAGATGCACTGATGATCTCAAGCACTAAAGGTTTCAAAACTTTCTCCAACTCCAAGAAATAAAAAAAGAAACCTCTGAAAACATAGCGAAAAAGTACAAAGGCAGAAACCTGAGAGTTTTTATTGATGTCCAACTTTACTCACAGCACTCCACCACTGCTATTATGGCAGGGCTCAGTAATCATTAAAAAAAAGAATCCAAACATAAGAGTTTCCTGACTCACAAACAGTGATCCATGTATTCACCTCACAATTAGATTACTGTAATGCACTTTTTGCTCCCCTTGAAGACAATATTTAGTCTCCAATTCATCTTCAGCTGGAGTGCCATGGGTCGAGTATAATAAAGCATATTATAACTCTACTGAGCTCTCTGCTGGCTGCCAGTGCAGAATTTGTTTCAGTAGTGATGTATGATAGTATGTTAGTGTAGTAGTCAGGATAAGGACATGATTTTTTTTAAATTATATGTTTATCTGTGTGTGTGTGTGTGTGTGTGTGTGTGTGTGTGTGTGTGTGTGTGTGTGTGTGTGTGCATGTGTGTCTGTTGGCTTTTTGGTTCCATTCCAAGATCTGTCTGACAGTGTGATTTTTGTGGTTTCTGATAAGCGGCAAGTCAGGAAAGTTGAGATGAGAATCTTCTCTCTGTTCTTATTTGTGCTGTTGTTTCAGCCATGTCAGATAGTGTAAACACACTGCAACAACTGCGATACAACTCAGGGGTTATCAGATCTGTAATTGTCTGTGTCTCTTTTGAGAAAGCGCACCGCTGATTCTTCGGGTAATATCTACAGACATAATCCGCCGTTGACTTGATGTGCTTAAACTGGCTCCTCTGTCTCAGAGTGGGACGCCTGCACGAGTGTGTATCCCAGCAAAGAAAAGAAAAAAAAAAGAAGAATACACTCCATAGAAACAGTTTATTTCCAGATGTGTGTGTGTGTGTGTGTCTGCGCTTTTGTACACAACCAAAAGCAGTGTGTGTTCCACATGCATCAAGCCGCCCTGATAAGATTTTGAGCTGTTTTTCTAATTAGAAGTTGCTGGAATTGTGATCATTATTTTCCCCTCAATTAAATGATACAGCCTCCTGCAAAAGGAGCCTCTAATCAGTTTGTAATTAATGCCGTGATTCCCCCCCCCCCCGCCCCACCCCCTCGCTGCCTGCTCTTTCCAGTTCCCATTAAAACAAACAGAAAAATAAATAAAGCAGTTGTCTTTATGTGCTCTGTACTAATAGGTATTAAGGCGGATTGTGGAATGAATCGGAAAGTAACTGCAAACTTTACTGCGTAACCAGTGACTAAGGGATGACATATTAAACAGTTTATACTGCAAAAGCAAATAAATAATTTAATCATTTACTTCCACTACTTCCTCACACACACATGCAGGGCTAGGCCACCCAGGTCCATCACTCATTGCTCACTTTGTGTCATTTTAACAGACTGTATAAAGAAGATAGACATATCTTGGGTGGATACAGAAACGGAGGAACACTGAAAGCTTATAACTGACCTTCTACGTGTCTGTCCACCCTAAAGCACTTCCTTGCCTTATCCTTTAACTTTTTGACTTCAAAGGGGACCATAATTTACACAATCTTTTATCCAGCAGGAGTTAAAACTGCTGACTGGGACTATAAACTCAACAGGGCAGTGTTTGCTGCGGTCACAGATCAAGAGCAGAGGACAGCTTTCCTGTACAACCAGAGGATATTCCCCCTCCTGGCCATTAGAAGCGTTGCAGGTTTAGGACACTTCTGCTTTCACCCTTGTTTTCAGACATGGAAGATAAGTCCTTGCTATGCTCATGATAGAATGATTCCATCCATGAGATCCATCTCCAACCAGCCAGTCTCAGTCCATGCTTATGTTTCGATAAAACTTGCTTTGTCTACATCATTCCGCTGGCCTACATTCATCAGGCCCATTTTGTACTTTTTGTCATAATTACCAAATATTAGCTAACATGCTAAAGTAATAAGCAGTCCATCGCACTTGCTGCTCCTGAGTCCACCACAGCACGCAGTGGTCAAGGTAACAAGAGGACCTGGATGTTCATGGTGAAACCTGCCCAGGGACCGGAAAGATCGCCAAGTGTGAGTAAAGTAAAAGGAGCAAAAATATACAGACGTCACGTTAACAAAAATATTTGAAATGCACCGCACCACTTTGAATTCTGGGCTGTGAGGTAATGTTATGGCCGTTTTGTTATCTGGCCAGCTGGTCTTGCTCTAGTCAGACGAATGAGGTATGTAATGGTTCACATACACAGAATCTGATTTTTTTCTTAACTGTGCATTAACAAAGACGTATTTATGTCGCGTGAAAGCGGTTTTTGATGTGCCCAAGAAGATGATAAATGAACACGTTCTGCTGTGTCGATCATAAACGAATGAAAAGACATTAGAGACATTCCTTTATAATTTATTTTCGTGTTAGGTTTTTATATCGCTTTAAATTTAAATGGCAGATCACTCTGGAAAATCTCCCTGTATTTGAAAGGTAGACTATGGAAAGTAAGATATCACCTGAGGCTACCGCAGTGCACTGTGTGCCAAAATTATTTTTCCTCCCTATAAAAAGTTGGATTTGAGTTCTAAGAGTGAGCCCACAATACCTCAGAGAAAAATAAGTGAACATCTACACTATACAAGCTTACACATGCTCCCTCTGCCTAGCAGTCAGTCATTTAGTTAGTCAGTCAGTCAGTCTGTGGATAAGGATCTGGATGAGCTCAGGTGATTACGCTCTTTAGGCCAATGCTAATTGCAAGGTCTTTGCTCTAAGTACTGTAAAGGTATTAATTAAAGCAGACCATTAATCAAGGCCTTTGGCAGCTGAACCAAGAGGAAGACAGCTAGGAGGAAGGACTGAGAAAAAGAAGAAAGGCAGGATAGGAAAAGAGAAGTGCAGCTTTTCTCTTTCACTTCCACTGTGGGTGTGTAGGGTAAGGTGAGCCTGTGATCATAAACTTTAGTTAATAAAGTTGGCGGGGAGGGATGGGGGGGTTATGGATAATAGCGTTTTGATAGCATTTGACAACTCCAGTCATCACCGTTACATCAGTGCAGCACCACCCACAACAACACTAAGAGATAAAACAAAAGATCTCAACTACTGTACCCGGGTTAAAATGTCAGATTCCAATTATGGATACCATTCGTTATACTGACTCCGTAAGACAGGCTTGAAGAAAAAGCCAAAGCTGCACCTTTTCTGTTCACTTGAGGCTTCTGAAAGCCTTCAGAGCTAAATATAGCTTGATATTTATGACACAGGATGCAAGTGCTGATAAAGTTCAGATACTAAAAAGATACTTCTTTTTAGAGAAACATAAATATACGGCCTGTTCCCATCCCCTGCGTCTCTGAAGCTGTACTGCAACCCTGAACTTTCCTCAACATTACCCTGAGTACCAGGGTAAAAGTCGTTACCCTGCCAGCTCGATCATGCAAACGCTGTTTGATGTCAAACATTCACACGTGAGAATAGAGACGGTAAATATCTGAGTATGTGCACTACCCGTGCATCAGCCTTTCCAGGTGAAAGAATACATCTGACTCGGAGAGTCTCCTGTTGCGTGCTTCACGTGAGATAGGGCAAATGTGAACAATGCCCAGAACTCATCTTTTCTCAATGCTGTGCAGAGGTCATGGGTGAAAACTGCTTGAGATATGTGTGAGGTGTCCTCTGGAGTCGATGCTGGACTTTGTGTTTTCAAATAACCGTTTTTAATTAACAACCAATTCTGAGCTTAGCACAAGGAAGTGACTAAATTTAGAAATACCAAGTATAAAGCACGTTCATCTGATCATGCATTTGCAACAGATCTGCTACTTGTTAGTTTATGATTTCGGTTCCAGGGAAGCTTTCATTAAGTACCAAGAAAGCAATTAAATATAGAGATTTTTATTTAGTCATCTTGATTTTTTTCTTGCACCTTCCATATATGTTCACGATATTATGGCTTGTGCTGTCACATAAAAGGTTTATATGCGTCTGCGTCACAAACCATCACCAGACCACAAAGGTGACACTTCTGATTCTGCTGAATTCCAGATGACATTCGATGACAGTTTTGAGGATACTGTCATTTTTTACTGAATATCAAGAGGTTAAAAAGAGCTTGACTTGCAAAGTTTTACCATTTACTCATCAAGTTAAAAGTCATCGTTTTGTTCTCTTTTTATTACGTTTTACAGCTTGAAATCATATGCGCCAACCCCTGCTCATGAATAACTTGTGTTTGTTCTTCAGGAATAAGTGCAGTGCTATATAACCTTTGTGAAAGTGCTATAACTTTGGCCAAACACAGCCATGTTTGGCCATGGAAAATATTCATATTCCCAGTAGTTTTCACTCCCCGCAGACTTAAAAGTTAAAATTATACCCTGCTTCTTATTAAAAGCTGTGATTATTACCTTGAGCCTTAATTTATACATATGCATGTATTTAAACTCTAAATATGCGGACCGATGGGAAGCGCGGTGGTGAAATCCTATTATATCCTACCTGTGAGATGTAGAGTGGTAAGCCCTCTGACTCTTAGCAGAATGGGACTGGAGAGACAAAAGGCATCAGTGCTAAACGACTGAGGTGATTTTAATCACATGCTCTTAGGGAAAGAAAGAGTGAAGAAAAAATAACATCTGAAAACCAATTCAGCGAACAAAGGTCTGAGTGTTCCCTTGTGGTGGGATCGAAAAGGAAAAGAGGACGAGTGAAAGAATGAAAGCTGAGAAATAGGGTTTTATCACGGTTTTGATTCAGTGAACTGAGGGTTGGGGTTCAGAGAGGAGACGAGGAGGGGAGGGAGGAGAATTAGAGTCCTCCTTCTAGTCAGTGAGGATATTTAATTTCTATCTCTTTCTCCCCATCTCTTCCATAAACCCAATGATCATCATTTTCATGTCTGTTCTCACTCCCTCTTCTTTCCTGGACCCGTCACTGACAAAATGGCTGCTCAGGGTTTGAGGATGATGCTCAATTTGTAGAGCGTCTAAAACGTCAAAGAGGCTGTGAGAGACGGGGGTCGGGTAGGTGCTCAGGTTTCCCTAATGGCTGTGTTGGGATCGGCCCCTGCTCTGATTGGACTGTTAAATGATTTTCTGGGCTCGGGGCCCAGCCAGGACTCCTTCAACTTTTTTGTACTGTGACAGATGAACAAAACGAAAAGCTAATGAAAGGGGAAATGGACACGTCGGAGGTCGACATGGTTTCGCGATCCGACAGCGAGAGAATTGTGCTTGAGATCTTAGTCAACGAATGGCAAAGAGGAAAGACTGATAGTTTGTCCAAGAGATATAATGAATTTAATTTAAGATAAAAAGCACGTGGAAAGCATGTTGCTCTTAACATGCTGAAAGAATTAGTTAATGAAGAATTAATTAATGAACATCATCTAATCTTCATAGGAAAAATCAAGATATAGAATGAACGGATGATAATTTTTGTAGGTTTCTGTTTAGACCCTTTTGTTCTTTACCAAACATGAATACAAGTAAGGGAGTCTATATGGAGAACAAAAAGAACATATTCAGCTTCTCTGAATTTATCTGCATTTGCAAGCAATTACCAGTTCAATATTATTTATATGGCGTTAAATTACAGCAGCAGCCACCTCAAGGTACTTTATGTTGTGAGGTAAAGACCCTTCAATAATACAGAGGAAACCCTAACAATCAAATGACCCCTTTTTAAGCACGCACTTAGCAACAGTGGGAAGAAAAAACTCCCTTTTAACAGGAAGAAACTTTTGGCAGAACCACGCTCAGGGAGCTGGAGCTATCTGTTACTCCAGAGCTTAACAAAAAAGTATCTTGGCCCACACTTCCACTGTGGACCCCAAAAGCCTTGGGTAAAGTATTGGGTGTTGTCCCCAATGGCTAGCTGATGGTTTCTTAGATTAGTTAGAAAGTGTAAATTATTATCATTAAAATTATTATTATTGTAATTTTTGCATAGAAAGAGCCCCTTTGGGCAAGGGTCAGTGTAATTAAAGATTTTTTCTGGCTGCCAATATGATAGTACTTGGACTGAAAACTTGGACAGCTGTTGGGTGTCCAGTTGGCGTAGTAGATGCACTGTAACTGCACCATACCTGCTACCCTACATGGGTGACCAGTTGCTCTTCTGTCTCTCTGTATTCTGCAAACAATCAATTAAATGAGAAAAAGCTTGACAAGACCTTAACCACATAATTTTGTTCTGACATAATAAACAACACACAGGCAATACCAATGGGCAAGGATTACCAGGCTGCTATACTGACAGACTAAACTTTTGGGGTAATTTAATTACTGTTGGCGGCCCTTCCACATGCTATCATTTAATGTTAGTATTTCTCTAGCTTTGTTAAAAATTCTGTCATGTGTTTCTTTAACTTGTTAATGATAATCATGTTTTATGTTTCATCTGAACTAGTAGCATAATAATTGGTGAGCTGGGTGAGAGGGCTTGTTATACAAAAGGAACAGGACATGGATGAATCCATGCATCTTTAACTTTAGAAAAGAAGAATTAGGTACACATTTTACATTTTATTTGGGGTTTTTTGTGATCCACACAGGATCAAAAGTATATCTCACTGGATAGATTCCATCCTCCCACACTTGTGGGTTAACCAGGCCACAGTAATAGTGGTTTATACAAACTATAAAACTAAAAATCCAAAGTCTGAATAAAATTATAATAGGTAAATTAATTAGATATAGAAACTCTTTTTTGTATTAACTTTTAAGCAACCTGAATAACAAATACATGATAAGACATTCAGCCATAATATGTGAGATGAAACACAAAGCAAAAGTAGTTCAGCGAGTGAGCCCGTCCTAAACCAAAACTCGAGACATCGCACACAAATCTCTGTGAATCTGCTTTATTTTCAAAAACAGAGCAGAGCGCATAACTCAGAGTGAAGGTGAGATTTCTTTGATAATGGCTTTCAAAACACAAAAACAGCTATGCTCACACGAACACTGTCCTACTTGACTGCTCACGCAGGTAAGGCTGGCTTGATTTTAAGTTTTTCAGAGTTAATAAAGGAGGCTTAGTGAAGGAATTTAGAAGTGCACAATTCTTCATGGTCAGGACATAAAATGAAGACAATTCTTTCCAGTAGCCGAGTGACAGACATGCTAAAACTCAGCCCCCTGAAACCAAAATCTCATTAATCTTGTTTAATGTACAATTTAGCTCAAATGTAGGCCGGCTACGCGCCCATAAAAGCCGTCTGTACGGTGTGACTGTACCGAAGCTGAGAGGAGGAGTGGATGCTCCGTAAGTGAGACAGTTCAGTGCAGGCAGATGAAGGTGCATTAATTCTTTTTTCATTACTGTTTTACTTATCCACGCTCTTTCACAATCCCTTTTACAAGGTCAATGTAAAATTAACTTGAAATGTATACCTCCTCCAGCAATCACTCCTCTCAATTCGAAAAATTTTCTTTTATGCAGGAATTTTTCGGGAGTGGAGAGGACGAGCGGAAAAGACCCTCGCAGACCAACATTTTTTTTCTTTCCCTCCTCCTTCAAAATTGTACAATTCACGATGGTGATAATGTGAAGAGTTCTCACTTAATTAAACTTGTGCATGTAGTGCAAAGTTTAAAAAGGAAAAAAAAAATGCACTCATGTCACGCCGTGAAAGTGGGCAAATTATCAAATACAAATTAATTAGTGTTTTGAATCCGAGTACGGAGCAATGAATTGCATTTAGAAAATTAAAAAAAGATATGGGCTAGCTCCTCACTCTGACTGTGTGAGTATATAATTTATTACTAGAAAGTTCAAAAAAGAAGAAAAAAAAACAGCATACACAGTGCAGCTCTAATTTTATATATTAGGATATTGGAATAATTTTCATAATAGTTATCCCCAAGGACAATACTCTGCCAAACTCTAATTAAAATAAATATGGAAATAAGGACGAGTGAAACAGATAGACATCATGCTCGGCGTCTGAGGATGAATGTAGCCACAGGTTATCCGAGGCTTTGTCCCGCTGCATAAATCGTACTTCTGTGAATACAGTCAGCTTTGTCCGAGTTACAAAAAAGGTCATATCATTAGGTAAGTAAATGTTAAGCTTGACCACAGTCAAAGCCTTTTTTTATGACATGAATAATCACTTGAAAGTACACACTAACAAGAACCCCAGAGGCTATTTCCACCTTTAAAACCAGGCTGTGAAAAGCATTTTAGAGCTGGCTGGTGTAACAGAAAAAAAAAAGTTAAATGCGATATGTCTATCATCTTTGACATTTCACTCAGAAATTTGAATATGAAAAGTGATAAAGGCTTCACACCGAGCAGGTGTTAGGGCTTCCCTCATGAAAGGTTGAGGATACGCGCGGGGGTTTTTACTGCTCTGTCGTCTACACCTAAAGACGCAGACGCGCCACTCACTGCCCACTCTTAACGACTTTAGAGCCTTATCTGGCCTCTCCATTGAATTCTCCTTTAGACATCTTGTTCATTAAATCCTTTCATATCCTTCTTCACCATTCCACCGTCCCTCTCTACATTCTGTTGCTCTTAGAAGTTTCAGGTTGTGTGCGAGTGTGAGCGTGAGCTCTGCTGCTACTGTTCGCCTCGCACCCACAGTACTATTATGTGGCCCTGAATGCCGGCGTGGCTGGGTGAGTGAGCGCTGGGAGGCTTGGATGGAGGAGGCGAAAGCATCGAGTTAATTAACGGCATGTCGGAAAAGCAGACATAATAGTACACCTCAGAAAAAGACTTGACATTGAGATGGACGGATAAGTCATTAATTGGTTTTCTTATTGGTACAATGGCACTGGCAGAAAGCAGGAAGGTCAAGGCGACTTTGACAGCGGCCACAACTATATTATGCACAGGAGTGCTGGAGTATGAAAGGGGACAGATGCAAAGTCGATGGGAGATAAAGGAAGCTGTGAAACAAAGTAATTACACCTGAGATGTGGGTCTGCGCTGCTGTATGTTGATGCAGGTCAGGATCCCCTGGCTTTATAATCTCCAGCTTGCGACACACTAGATTTGTCTTTACCCAACCTGGGCCCTGCTCGTTCTCCTTCCCTCCTCCTCCAAACCTATCCTCTTCCTCCTCCTCCTCTCCTTTGGGGTGTGGGGAGCGCGGCGGCACCCAGCTGAAACGCATATAATTCCAGCGCAGAGATGAATGCTGCCGATAGGGCGAGAAGGGGGAATACGGCGAGATAATTACGGGTGATACTCGTGATTGTGAACGCGGCAGTGTGAAAAGGTGGGCCGCAAGATAAAACACTCATCAGAGAGGCAGCGAGAGAGTGCTGGATAAACAAACGCTGGGAGAGAGGGAACAAGAGAGCGAAGGAGGGAGAGATAGAGGAGGAGAATGGCAAGGTTAAAGGCAGCGAGATTAAGGTTATGGCTTGCATAGTGAAGGGATTCAGATGATATTTTAAAAAAACCAACAACAACAACAGAAAAATCAGGATGCATCTGCTAGATCAAGCGGGGGGGCCAACGCATCGCATCGTGCGCGCAATCTGCAAGCCATGACAGTCTTCGGAGCGGACAAATCTGGATTTAAATTTACACTACATTTTCCCCCACGTTCAAAGTGATGACGCAGTAGAAAACGGGGGGGTGTGTTAATTTTCACGTCTCAACAAAATTAAGATTGGAAATCTACATATTCTGACAGTTTAATCAAAGTTATTTGCTGGAAGAGCGAGTTCATCTGAAAAGTTATTGGCTGGAAGAGTCTGAGTTCATCTGCAAAGATAACAACAGGCCATCAGTGAACAGGGAGAGGAAAAAAAAAACCCTTCAGATCCTCTGCAACAGTTTGATTTCCTCCTGTGCTATGAGTGGGTAACGCAGCACATTTGTTCGCAGGGAAAGGCTGCACAAGATAAGAGCATGTCAGACCCGTGGCCTTGTTTGATACGCGCGTGTTAAGGCAGCGAGACAGCGTCCGTGTCCACTCATACAGGTGTACATGCATGTGGCCACAGCAGTGATTTTTATCATCCGCTGCGTTCTGTCCTTCATTCTCTCCCTCCCTGTCATAGTCTCTTTTCCTCTTTCGTGCAGAGACAGGCGATAAGAGACACAGATAGCACTTTATGGCATGAATGATAAGGAAACACCACTCATGCGTCCCATCAGGGGAAAAAACAGCAAAACCCAAATGAAGGCAGTCTTATCACGGACATCTGACACTTAATGCAACTCCATTTTGAAGTAATATGTGCTTCGTCGCAGGCCTAATGGATTCGAGATTTCAGGGCTTTTGAGTTTATTGATTCATTTCGTACACTTTGTCCTCTGAAGGATATTGCCGGCCGGCCTGAAATGTGTGCAGATGCAGCAGATACTAATATGAATGGTTTGCTTGTTTTTAATGCAGGAACTTGGGAAAAAAAAAATCTTACATGTGATCAGCGTTTTCTGGTGAAATTGTGGGCTGCGTTGCGATACGTTTGCATGGGCGTTTGCATGCGCAAGTGACCTCTGGCCAATTATCTGATTTTTCTCGTTTTCTCTTATCGAGATCCAGCCTCGGTTTCTTTTCTTCTCTGAGCATTGATGGAAAACCCCCAAAAAACCAAAAGAAACTAAAGTTTGCACAAATAAGGCAAGAGCGCCGAAGACTTACAATAACGGATTTCTCTCCTCTTCTTCCTCCCATCAAACACATTTGAAGAATGATAAAAATGGAGGAAGGAAAAAATAGTTTCTCTCTTTGTCTGGGTAACGCTTCCATTTTTGGGTCACGATCATTCTTTGTCTGTGAATGTATATTTCTCCAGATAATAATAATAATATTACCAAAAAAAAAAACCAAATTAATTTATCAACCTGTCTTTAAATAAATGCAGTTGTCACTAGCTTGTGAGCACCGTGGCAGAAGCATGATGCAGAATTTATTAAAACTCAGCCCACTCTCTCATCCTTCGTCTCCGAATGCATTCATCTTCGTGACGAGGGAATATGAGTGAGATCCCAATCACGGCTCAAGGTGCTTTATTGAGCTGTTTTAGGTGTTTTAGGTGAGTCTGTCTGACTACAATCAGGTGGGCCTTCAGAAATAAGTAATGGCATTGCCTGGAGATACTCTGCAGCCATTACATATCTGAAATATACAGGTTATAAATCATTTTTGCAGCTTTTAAATGTTTGATTTTTTCCCCCCTCACATACACACTGACCTTAAAGGGTGACGGTATGTTTGAGATTGGTGTTTTATTAAAGAAATGTAACGCAGGAGTGATGAAAGTGCAGTACAAATGGATCTCGAGACTTTTCTGTGACCTATAGAAGCAGTTTTTTTCTCAAACAGGATAAAGCAGATTAAAGTTCTGTGTGACTTTGTAATGGACACTGTCTTCTTTAGATACTTGGCAATGCATAACCTACCTGCGTATTTCTGTTTGTATATGGTACACCAGCTCAGTTTACACCACTTCACCGGCTCTTTTTTTGTCCCCGAAAGAAAGCTCAGATACAGATGTGTGCCGCTACATGGAAAAGGAGACTCAAACCCGTCCAGACATTATCTGCCTCTGATCCAAACCTTGAATGGTTGGATAAACAAGTCCCTTTTCCGAATTGTGTTTGGAGAGGGAATTGTGCCCACCGTGCAGCCGCTGGGCCCATGGCTGCAGCTAAGAGAGTCCACTTTGTGCAACACACCAGGCGGATATGAAGAGCAGATGTCCTGTCTGCTGCTATCCAGCTCCAGACTAAAGCTGCACACACACTGAGAATGACTAGCTGGAAAGTGGAGCCTTAAAACCTCCTACATTTTTTTTTTGGATGTCTGTATTTGGAAGGTGGATGGCAGTTTGAGGATATTTGAAGGCAGAGCTTATTTGTTGCAGGCCCTACTTTCTGCAGCCAGGAGTGATTCTATCAGCAGAGCACTCGCAGAGCCTCTTGTGGCCAGTTAGAAAAGCACTGTGTAGTTTTTATGATTGTATCCTTAGGTCAAATAAATAAGCGGTACGTTTGTTGTAGATCATTTTACACTTTTAACCATGAAAGTTTGCGCTTTAGTCCCCCACCCCAACCAACATTTGGAGTCAACTTTTAAAATTTGCAGAACTGAAACAAAATTAAGCGAGTTAAGAATCTCTTACACTTTTATAATTACCAGAGACACCATCTTTTCTCTGTGCTTAATTAGAACGGTTTTCTGTCCATTCGCCTCCTTTTGTTTCACAGGACTGTCACCAATCCCCTCAGAGACACTAAAGCTCCAACTCTTTCCATCCCTCCCTCCCACTACTCATTTAAACTTTTTTTCCCCCCTCTTCTTCTTCGTTTTATTTTTTTAGAATAATGCTGATTGTATCTCGATCATAATTGCGGTATAATTATGGGAGGTAATTCTCCCATGGTGCGTGGCCAGGTCCGTCGTTATTCCGTGAGCAGAATCTGCTTGGAGGTTAAACTCCTGATTTGAAATTGAGAGGCAGAACGATTGGGAGGATACGAGAATGTGCCAGAATGGACGGTTAGTTAATGAGGTGAAAAAGTGTGTCCGACCTTGAGTTTCTTTTACATTTTCTGACAAAGTGCTCATCTCTCGACTTCCACAAAAAACACATTCATGATTAATAGATCTGTTTTCAGAACATTGTGTTATATCTAAAAGGAAAAAATAAGTTGTAAAAACACCTTTGAGTGATCAAATGCAATTTAGAAAAACCACTCAAAATGAACACACTAACACAATTACATGGTGAGTAGGTCTTTATTACCGTATGCTTATTGTCAAAGTAAAAAGCAAACTACCAGCAAAGAAAAGCAAATGACAAATGACACACTTCAACCACAAATGACACGCACCTCAGGACCATAGCACTCAATACTGCAGTAACTGGCATGGTCCCACAGAAGAGGAAACACACAACTGAAAGTAGTGACGAATACTTGAAAAGCCCACCCGATCCAAACTGTAGGAGTGCAAACTCACACATAACTTTTGCCTTTAGTAAAGCATCTGTCATCCAGTCTCATATGAATTAGAATGGACTCGATCATAATGCTGAGTATATGTGGTTTAAGCTTAATCAGGGTGGGCTGTTACCACTTTTAGCTTTTTTGTTTTTAAAAAAAAGTGGTGTATGAAGACAAACAGCAATCTCCAAGACTGGAAAAAAGTGTAAAAACAAGCGCAGTTCCGCTAATAGCCACTTGACTCAATTAACGTGCACTCCTCGTGGTAAAATGACCAACTAACCATCAGTAATAATACAATCACACACTTACAAAGAACAGTTTTGGCCCCTGTGGATGTTTTCCTGCTTCATACAACTATATGGTGGGTGAATTTATTCATAACTCATCGATTTGGGTACTGATAAGGATTAAAGTTTGGAGTTAAATGTTAGGGGCGTGGCTTTCTACTTTCTACTAATTTGAATTACCGAACTAGACCCGTACGCAGCGTTTGTCCTGTTCTAGAGCATTTTTAATGGAACTTGAAACCTGAATTCTGTGTTTCAGTTTTAGTAAGAGAAAGCCTAGTATCATCATCCGCACAACCAGACAGTTACTTAGAACGCACACATATTAGCAGACGTGTGTGTCTGTGCGCCTTGCACCAGTGTGGTTTATGAATGCAGCTCATTAGATTCAGCTGATAACTTAGCACTGGCCCTTCTCTTGCGTACAACTTTTTTCAAAGAAAACCAACATGATGGTGGTCAGTGCACTCACATCAGAGCTAAGTTCATGGCTTATCGATTTGAGAGCTAACCAACAAAAAAGTTATTTTCTTATAGAAGTGCTCGAATATTTTTATTACACAGTATATCTGCGAGCTTTGGGTGTACCGTGCCACAGGGTGGACCAGCCACCCTGTGACCGTTACGGCGTTGCACAAAGACATAGCCGTCCGTCCATTTACTTTCACCTCCGCACAGTTCTTGCTACTACTTGGTCAGATTTAGTGAAAGATGGTATGCGCTCCTTCACAACACTTTGAAGCTCATTCAGAAGCAGTGACAAGGGGTCATTTAGCTGGGAGTAAAAAACTGTGGAGATCCGCGAGAAGAACGATCTTGTAGTATCGTCTAGGAACCATCTAAAAAAAGGCCCCCCACAGCACCTACGCCTAAAGCATGTGATCATCTTAAAAACACTTGCATAAACATGTGGTTGTGGCTAGGATTCTTTGTATATGCGAGAGACAGCACGAAACAGCACGTCAGTGTCATGGTTGCCACGTGTTTTTCATGTGTAGTGGGGAGGGGGCGGGGGGGGGATGAAGAGATGACCACGAAGGCAGCACGAAAGGGTGAAAGCAGACCAAGGGTAAAACCACACCCAGCCGAGCACACTCTCTGGAGGGGAGGCTCTGCAACCCCACAGTCTATCCAGAGGTCGGAAAAGTGGTGCAACTGATTCTTAAGAGTGTGTGGGTTTGTGTTTTTACTGCAGGCAGCATGCTCTTTTTTTATTTTTTTGATGTCTTAGAAATTTAGTGTTAAAGGAGCTGCCCCTCTTGGAGTTTTCTATGTATTTGTGACTTAATAATTCTTAGAGAGGCTTTTGAACCCTGACATATTTTTGACACTCAGTGGTGCCCCTGAAACGGAAAATTAATCATTCAGAAAGATCAGGTTGAGAAAAAGAGAATGATCACATTCTCAGAATCTTACAGCATCGTCCTCTCAGTATGACTCTGAGCTTGATTGTGTACTGCCAGGCCTATCACTGCGCAGGTGTGCGTGCGTGTATGTGTGTGTCAGTGTTTTGCGAAGGAGGGAGCTTGCTAAAGAGAAATCAGCAGAGGAAGAGAAAAGCGTCGAGGCAAAAGTGAGTATTCCCCCACTTGTGTTCTTGAGCTTTTTGGTTCTAAGAAGCTTGCTGTGATCCCACATCGGCTAAATATGATGAATTATTTTGTCTAGATTGCCGCAAAACCTAGTCCCCTCCCCCTCAACCACACTCTGCACCTCTTTGATGACATACCCACTGTGGGTGATCAGCGCCTTTGCAACAAGGAGAAAAATAGGTGAGAAAATTAATGTGAAAAATCACCCATCAAGTTATCACACTTTGTCAATAACAAAACAGATCAAAAACTTTTTTTGTTTTTAACTCACTCTTTATCTTCTATTCTCCCCATGTTGTCAAATCAGGGTTTTTTTTTGCTGTTTCATAATGAATAGTAATTCAGTGTTCTGAAGAGTATTATGACAGAACTTTGCTTTGTTTTGCCACTTTTTAAAAATGCATCAGGCAAAGTCGCAGAAATCAGATTTCTGAGTGTAGACGTGTTTGATTAGTTGTCAGTCGTTTAAAGCAGAAGAATTTTTTCTGTAACCTACTTTTTGAATTAGCCTCTTTGCAATGGATTTATCCTTCAGAATGACACTCTAACTGGATGCCTGCAGAGTTGGAGAGCCATCTCTCCGCGTGGTGTAATTAGAAATGCAAAGGTAAGCCTCGGGTTGTTAATAATTCAGTCTCCAAAAAAAAAGTAATGCAGGCTTTTGTTTCATATTGCATCTCTCAAGAAAACTTTAAATTGGAAAAATTAGCAGAATAAACATGCGCCTGTTGTTTTTGTGCATTTTTAAAATCCCAGCCCGAAGCTGCAGCTAAATCTTCAGCTCTGTCTGTTCCTCAGTTTCTGCGAGAGTTGAATCCCTGGCTGCGCTACAAAGGTTGATAGCAGTCTTAGGTTTCCTTGCACAGTGGTAAAAAACGTACAAGCTGTTTTAACTTGAGATCCCATATGTTGTATATACACAAGTGCACACAATGTTTCCTCGCGCTTAAGTGGCATTACAAAGACCAGGTGTTGACTGGAAAGAAAACGTCTGAGAACAGGAAATCCCTGTTGACCTACTTTTAGCAGAAAGAGAAAGTGATGAAGAACATAGAGGAAGTCACTATCATTCATGTTATGCTTAATTACAAAAGGGAAGTATCCTTTGGAGGTTTAAACAGCTTGTTGGGAGGACGGGATAAAGTGTTTTTCTTGAGTATTATTAGCCTTCAAATCACGATTTTAAATTTATTCCAAGAAAATGTGCAGTTTGTAAAAATGGCATGCAAAGCTGTGAGAAAAAGGGGGGCAGGGGTTGGACATGCAAACGATAAGATCATAAAAATATATATAGAATCATCACAACATTAGTATTAAATGATAGTTATGGATAAAAAGTTTTATTCAACAAAGTGTGTGTAAGTGAATAACTAAATAAAATTTACAGAGCTGCATGAGAGAATCAATTTTGAAACATGAAGGGAAAATCACAAAGTCACTAAAAACACTATTTTGAGTATATAAAAATCAAACATTTGTGGGAAAAAAAGACATAAAAATCACTTTAGTTTGCAAGGCTCGCTCAGCCTCAGCGGTGAATTGGGAAAGCCTTCGGCACAAGGAGGGGCAAACGGGATGACGTAGGCAGAAATATCCTTGCTTCTGTTGTTGATCCTGACGTATCCGTGTCAGATTGTTTACTTCAGAATAGTGTCTCTTTAAATTCTTTATTATTATACACATTAACAAAGCAGGCCATCATTCAATTTAATTCTAATTTGATTTTCTGTTATCCATTGTTGGCATAGTGGTGGTCTTATTTCAACCTTGCAAAATAAAGAAACAAAATTCCATAAAATTAGTAGATAAATAACTAAATAGCTCTTTTTAAACATTCAAGCTTCTATATACAGTAGAAACTGTCACAGTTGTATTTCAGAAACATACATTGTACATTTTCTTGCTCAATTTTGTCTAATAATAGATAAAATGAATAAAAATAGATATACAACTCTAAAATTTATTGAGGCTTCTTTTCCTAAATTGAAAACATTATTAATATACACCTTGTATTTTATTTAATGATTTTATAGATATATTTCTCACGTATGCATTTACTACCAGGCATTTAAAACATAAAAACAAACAAGGCTAATAATGAATTAAAAATTACTGCACCTGTATTTAAGCTTAATCATGTTCTCTCCGTGAATTAATTACCACACCATGACACTTTCTTAAGATATAAGCAGGACTATCGGTCAAACTACACATTCAGTGGCAATCATTTATAATTCTATCAACATCTACAACTTAGTTCACGGCGATTTTAATTGTGCTTTAATGTAACGAGCGCGTCATTTCTAAATACAGATGTCTAAGCGTTACAATCAATTAGTTATTGTTTGTGTGACGAAATTTTCAGTAATTTTTCCTACGCTTGCGCTCCCACAAACCACCAGTGCAGGAGATGTCATTTCTGAAAACTATGGCAGAAAAGTGCACACGCATTTGAAGTTCTAGTAACACATCCGTGCCACCTCCGAGGAATACAAACAAAACAACTGGTGCTGATGAAGCAGAGAGAGCAGCATACGCAGCACGATTGACACCAGAGATTAAAATGTCACTTATCGACAGGGGCCTTTGAAGTTTTCATTCATTTCATTAAGTCTGCCTTCATACTGTCATTCTAGGTCACAGAGTTACGGCATCTTTTCTTGTCTGATCTTCTACCCAAGTCACAAAAATAGCGATCAGTCTTAAAGCCTTCACTGAAAGCCAACGATTTGTTTACTGCTCTTTTTTTTAAAAACAGAATCCTGGAGTGTCTATTCAGTATTAGAGAGAAATGTACAGCAGTTTGCTTTATACATGCATGCATGAATCACTGCAGCTGTTTGTTTTAGAATATCCTACAATCCCATTTATATCATCCCAGACAGTCTGGACTTTGTTTTTAAAAGCTTGAGCATTCAAACCTGTTTGCTTTTGTTTCCTGACCCAAGTGTCCCTGCGTCCTAATTACTCACGTTTGGCTTTTCTCTTGGGGTTTATTAGTAGAGTTTTACATTGTCATATTGGTGCATTCATTAGTTAACAAACAGTATCCATTGTATAACCATCTATAACTTAAGACTGTTCAGACTTTTTTTTAAATTTATTTTTAACAGTTTAAGTCTGCAAAATGTGATATTTTGGAGATAAGTATAGGTTTTTATATAATACTAGCAGCACATAAACACGTTACTGTTCTTGCTGTTACGTAAATTAAATGTCGGCTCTCTCTCTCTCTCTCACACACACACACACACACACACACACACACACACCTCCTCTTACAGAACAGCCTGTCAGTCAGCTGAGGGGAGACTAAAGACCGTAGATGTGTATCTGACATTTCGCCAGTCAAGCGTTACGTCTGACCCGCTTGGTGACTGCCCACCCTGCTTTTGCTCTCCATCCCACCGCCACCTCGGTACCATCTATCCCCCTCTTTATAGCCTTCCACCTCCTTCCCCTATCCTTACCCCAACTTTGTTATCTACCCGTTTGGGGATGCTCGGCTCCTCCCTGGCCGCTTTGTGCTCGATGGCGAAAGCCTGGAACTTGAGAAAGTCCACGTTTGTGTCTCTGAGAAGCTCTTGTCCCATCCTGAATGGGTCTCAAAGTCCACTTTCACCACTTTCTTTAAAAGAGAGTTTGAAAAAACGCTCCCCAGCTCCTTGCACAGTACAGTATTAGTGGCTATGCGCGTTCGATGAATTGTCTTGATGTGGTCGCGTTGATTGCAGACCAGCTTTTTTCTGCTTCTTCTGTACTTTTTGAAATTACTCAGGACTTCGCTTTAAAACTTATCTCGCCCAGTGTTGACGGTGTGTGTGGTGTACTCGGGCTTATGCATTCGGTGCGTTTCGGGTTGTGCACTCGTTGTGCGTGCTTTTAAAAAAATGGATTTTTACCTTCTAAAATGCTTTAAAATACACATTATATGTATTATAATTATATTACATTTGCAAAGTTTGATTTCATCATTCAGTTAATTTAAAAAGGGGGGAAAGTTTTGCATTTCACATTTTTCTCCCGAAATACTTTTTGCTGTCATGAAAAAAGAAATATGAATAAGAAAATCAAATAAAACTACCAAAATAGCTAAATTAGATTAAATACAAGTATTATTATGGTTTTTTGATAAGTTTTAATACATGCAAAAAGCTTACACTCAATCCTACCTATCTCACTATCATTATTAATGCTACAAATGGAAATACGCTTTACTTAAGACTCATTTTTGTCTTTTCTCATGCCGAATGCTTGCACATGTGGTTGCATATACAGTACGTAACTGTTTCTTTCTTTTTTTTTTTTTCTTTTTAGAATTTCTGATTGACAGGGTGAGAGTGTGTGAGAAGCCTCTCTAAGTGGAAAATGATCATAAGATAAGAGATGGGCCTGATGAGGGGCTTGATCGTGAGATAGTATTTGTGGTCTAATGTGACCTCACGCAGGGGCAGCCTGAATTCTGCACAACTCACAACAGGAAAAAGATTTTTTAAAAGAGCTGCAGTTGAAATAAATAAATGGCAGCAAAGTCGAGTCTCAGAGGGTGTAAAGATTCACATTTCCACAGTCAGCCTGCAGGGTGATATGCCTCCTCTTTATTCGATGCGCCGCACATGCAGGACTGCATTCCACAGCCCGAGATAATTAAGGGTGAAAAATCCTTGTCATTGCAGGGGGAAGCTCTTTAGGTACCAATTCACCCTGATGAATAAAACCCTAATTAATCCACTTAATCTGCTGCATGAGATTATTCCCGTTTTCACAACCATGCACTGTACACTGCCTGTCCTGAATAATAAAAAGGTCCAGGAAAAAAATAAAAATTAAAAAAAAATATATATGTATATATATATATATATATATATATATATATCGAGAGAGAGAGAGAGAGAGAGAGAGAGGGGAAGCGATATATGGATGGATATATGGGGGAATTTTTTTTATCTAAACTTGCGTGATAACGCCTTGATCTCTCTATTATTTTGCCCTCGCTTTTACAGCCAGGGTTGTACTGCTGAAAAGTGTGTCATAAAAAAAAAGCCAGCGTTAAAGGGCAAAAGATCAACAGTAATCATACTTGTCTTAGAAGACCTTGTGGTGGCATTGTGCTGCCCTCCATCGTATTTCTGCAGCCATTTTTTCCAAGTAGAAATAAGTACGAGAAACGCGAGCTAGAATTTAGAACAAGGTGTAAGCGTTCAAGAAAAGTACGCGTTTCACCTTGTGCCTGTTAAGGTATGAAAATCTGAATTAATTAGTAGAATTTCATTTTTAGAAAACCCAGAAAACTCCCTCCATTGGAAATGTTTCTACTAGAGTTTCTTTAACTTTTTTTCTTTTTCACTATGTTGACTGAAACTACATGTATATATAGATATATAGGTATATTCTTAAAAAATACACGTTTGTTACACAGGAAAATTTTGTAAAAACAATACCAGGCACATAACTGCAAATCACATTCTGGGTATGAAACTGTGATGCGAAGTGTGACTAGTTCCAGTGATTTTTAAACCATTGGAGAATTCATAGAAGTGCCTCATGGCTGCCTCCTCACTCGTATGCTTAGTCACAGGAGGTAGACATGCATATTGTCAGGTACTGTAGAAAGTGATAAGGAGATAGTATTTCTATGAATGTGTGTCTTTCAGTGTGTGTATGTGTGTGTATGTTCTGTTTTTTTTTTTTCCTGGTGTGTTTTAGGTTACAGCCAAGCAGCTCGCCAGCTCACGGTTGCCTCCAACTAGCCCAGAT
>VUQG01038632.1:71980-86571 GCA_015106755.1 Etia nguti
AGAAACAGGAAGTGTTGTAGTACAGTACATTATTGAAAACGCTTATACGTGAAAATGAATGTTGAGGCACCATACTTTACTCCCCATGTTATTACTTTATTAAAATAGTACTGCTCTTTGTGTCCCCTGTAGTTGCAAGTTCTGTTGTAGTTTAAAAAAAAAAAAATTAAAACATACAATAATAATTTCCAAAATTTCAGCATGTGTACCTTCTGCTTCATATGCCTACAGGTGCCTTCAGACCAGAAGAATTTTTTCACATCTAATTACTTTTTGAAGAAATTCCCCCTCTTTTTTGTGACTGCTTTGCAGGAACTAATGACAATCAAAGCTCTTAGAACCCTTACTGGGGTTTTTTTTAGAACCTGCTTCAGAGTAGGTACCTTCCAGGCAAACCTTTGAACAGAGCAGCACCAGCAAATGGCACATTTGGGGGGGGACAAAAACGTTAAATAGCAGGACTATGACATTAGCAGTGTAAACACCAGATAATTTCAAAAAATGAAGAAAACCTAGAGAACTGCAGAGACCGTAAAGTCAATACTTTCATAACCTTAGAGGAGAAAGATAAGGCTTCTGGAGGTTAAAGGTTATTTGGCTTATAGACTTCAAAACAAAATAGTCAATCTTAATGTAATGACTGATAAAAGTATAACACTGGTGCTTTTAACCACCTGTCTCCTTTGATCACACACAGTTAACACACAGCTCCAATATAGAAGTCCTCTATCATGTTGATGTAGTCACTATTCTGTCAGCTGGCTAAAGCAGAAGTCATTGTTTGTATCTGCACAGATCTTAAGAGCTTGAAAAGAAAGATACTGTACTTCTTCAAGTCTTTTTTTTTTTAAAGATGTTTCACCTCCCATCCATGAGGCATCTTCAGTTTTAAACCTTTTCAGAACTGAAGAAGCCTCTTGGATAAGAGATCTTCAAAAAATATATTTAAAAAAACCCCAAAACAAAAAACCAGATCTTAAAGAATTCTGGTTGCTTTCTTTTCAAGTTCTTAAGACTAGCATGACCTGGCTGACTGAGAAGCTACACAGACAGGTTTGCAGACAGGTTTTATTTGGCTGTGTATCCAGAAAGATTCTGGGTATAAATTCTACATAAACATACTCATCCAAAATAAAAAAAAATGCCCAACATAGCAAAGCCTGGCAGTAATGACACTAGGTAGCATGCTGACTGGTTGAAAAGTGGACTAGAACAGGAAGAGAGTTATAGCAGAGTTCACCACAGAGAGGAAGAAGCACGAAGAAATAATCAAAGATCAAAAAACATGCATGAGAAGCACAAACAATGGCTGCTGTTTTTAACACTCAGTTTCGCTTCACTACAAAGGACGCTTTAGTTAAGTCTTTGTAAATTAGGTTTTCGCTGCTCTGCTTTGCGGGGGCTAAACTAAAGGACCAACACGAAAACAAGCAACAGTAGCCCCATAGAGCAGTTGTTCCTCCCCCTGGTGACAGTACACAACTGCAACATTTAGACGATGGTCTACAAAGCACTGCTTAGGCGATCAACATGCAACCATGGCGGTCGCTTGATACATCAGGCTAGAATTTCTGTTGGCAGTGTGAATGCAAAAAGGAAAAAAAGACCCTTAAAGTTACGTAGTTCTTACTGAGGGTGTTTTCCTTAGGGGATACCAGGAACTGTTTGTTCTGAAGAGCCTGCAGGGCCCTGAGTCTATAAATCTCTTTATTTTTTCTTGCATGTCATTTCTTATTATATCACTCAGATGACCTTTTACTGCAGAATTTTTTAATTTGAAAACTGATTTATATTGAGATATATTTTATTTAAGATAAAGTTGTATGATCTGAATGTATTCATTTGATAACCTGAATAATGCCAAAACATTGATGAAGCTCCCTGAATACACGGTGTGGCTGTTTAGTTGTCTCCTCTATTTTATATTGGTTTGAGTGTTGCATTTTATATGGTATGCTTAATACATAATACCATAAAACTATGACAAAAGTACAGAAGCAGACAGTTCATTGAAACCACCCACAAACTCTCACAAGCACAACGACCAGAAGAGGAGGAGGAGGCCCGGAGCTCCCACCACCTCTCCCTCCTTGCCTAGCTCTCCCAGAGGAGCAGCCATGGCGATGGTGATTATGTCACCACTTAGTGAACTAACTGACACTGATGGGTTTGAAATGCACTCTGCGTCCCAGAGGGCCTCTGCCCTCCCAACCCCCTCCTCGTCCATGGGTCTATCAGGCCCCTCTGTGCTGGGTGTTGGGTTACCCTGGAGTGATGGCAAGGCCAAGTTCAACAGCGCAGCCAGCCAGCAGCTCTCTGAAGAGACTATTGCCTGTTTGACAGGGGGATGTGTGGGGTGGGGATGGGGTGGAGGCTCCTCTGAATCGCTTCTGAACCCTTACTGGTGTACTGCTGTGTACTGCTAGTGTACCCCCTCCCACACACACACACACACACACAATGACCTACTCCTCTTTTCTTTCTCCTTATACAAAGTGTAAGGAAAGTATAAAGAAGTATCATGAATTATTACTCAATTCATGTAATATTGGATTTTTTTTAGTAATGCAGCAATGAAAATGAATTGCTTTAAGTTATGCAATCTCATTAAAAAAGCTACGTTTCTCAGAGATGAATGATGAAAGTCAAATTCAATGATCTCCACTGAAAAAAATAAATCAGCAGCTGGTCTGCACCTTTACTTCATTATTACAAGCAGCTGAAAATTGAAATTTATGCAACAACGATGTACCACAAAGTCTACATCTACAGTAGTCAGTTAATAACAATTATTAAATTCACTACACTGTCATCTGTAGCTAGCAGTTCCAGTTGCATTTATAGGCCAGTCGTCAGTTAGTCCAGTTGAACGGTAACACTGTCTTAATTTATTTTCTTATATCTGCATCCTGAGCCAGTTTGAAGATCATTAAAAGCTGGCATTTTATGCCGTCAATGCTTAAATTCACCAAAATGAGTCAAAAAGCATTGAGGTGTTGAGCTATGATGTTGGTTAGTTAAACTATTTTGTGTAAAAAGACACGTTTTGATAAGCACAAAGAATGCTTAGGGAAAGTTATATGTGGTGCAGTGATGTTTTGAAGATCGTCACACGGGTTATCTTTTAGCTGGCATGAACCGGAGATGACCACCATAGCTATACAGCTAGATAAAACTAAACCACGCAATGCTTTTAACCAATCAGCAACGACATTTGTCTGAAGGACATGACTAAGACTGTTTTGAACAAAGTGACATTTTCTCCTGCCACCTTGATATACTTTTGAGTTTTTCATTTCAATGCAAAAAATATTTTAAGAAATTGGCTTTAAATGGCAGACTGCGGATAACTACACAGATAATGGAGTCTGACAGAAACGCTAAGCTGTAACTAAAAAAATAAGCTTGAAATAATTGATTTGTTTTGTAGCTACATTTTAGTCATTTCTGAATTTTAAAGAACCATTGATGTCCATTAAATACGTAATGCATCATGAGGAAATCTTGTTCAGTAATACTGAAAATAAACTCATTAGTTTGCATATCACAAGTTCTTTTGAGTGTTAGACACATTTAAATCCCATTCTCACCTATGCCTTTTTAGATTTCTTTGATAGTTTTTGTATCTGTGTGTCAAACAAAAACTGAACTACTACTCAACTGTTGTCCATAGATGCTTTTTCCTCACTACCTCAAACCTGTTACACTGATGTCAATCTCCCTCCTTTCATTCTTCCTCATGTTCGGCTCCTTTAAGCATTAGGGTGACATAATAGCAATAACACAGATGAAAACAAAGATAGGTTTAGTGGTAAAATTCACAAAACATTTCTGAAGGTAAAAGGAAAGCACATCATCTTTTTACATAAAGCCTCATTCATAGGCTTTATGTAGATATTTATGCTAATCTTACCGTTTTCTCAGAACATAAGTAGACTGGTGTGGCTAAGATCTGATCAAGCATGCAACTGAACAGGATAAATACTTTTAAGCTAAGAGTGCAACGTTTTTCATCTTTTAGGATGCTGCCCTCTGGACTCCAACTCTTCTATTATTGTTACAGATTTTTACTGCTGGATCAGGCTGACGAGTTAATAATCAATTAAAGTGAAAGTACAGCTGAAATAGATTTCATTAATAAAGATCACTCCGACACATGATATTTAGATATATATATATTTATAAATCTACATTTGAATTGGAACATTATCAAGTGAAATGATGCTTCTAATTTAATATATATATCTATATAACTACATTTTAGAACCGCAACAAACATGGCGCTATTGCATCAGCCACCATCATTAAGAGGGAGATTAATCTTTTCCCTTGGTTGTCTCATTATGCATGCTATAAATATTTATAGTGCTAGTCACAGAAAGTGTTAACCAAAGAGGGGTGAGTTGGTTTTCTTGGTTTCAGTCATTAACTGATTGACATTTCAGATGAATTCACAAGCACATGACTGTGGCTGCATGAAAGCGGTTGCAGACTATACCAAGCAAAGAATGGTGTGACATGCGGCCAAATGGCAGCATCTCATGTTAGTGTCAATTTCCATTAACCATTAGAAAATTGTGACAGGCCAATTATGAATCAATCCTCGCTCTTCCCTCCTAGACTCCCCCTCACTCCTCTGCTTCTTCATCATATGCTATAGAGAGACATATGTGTTTAGTCTATTAAAAGAGACAGCCGGCATGCTTTGGGGAGGTGACCCTGGGGCTGGATGACAGCTTCAGTTACACTAACACATGAGCTCTCCTCAAACCCCCGCCCAACCATACACACAAACCTGCTAAGCAGCTAAGTGAGCTTTGGTCCCTCACCTCCCCAACCTCCAACCTTGAACCCCTAACCTTCCATCTTGGCTGATCTGGTAAGGAAGCATCAGTGTGTGTGCGTGTGTGTGTGTGCTACTTTTTCAGCTGGTTAAAGGGAAGCAGGAGAAGGAACTAAATTGAAAATTAAACCGCTGAAAAGTCAGTTATGCCGATGGTTAGCTCCATAGGTGTCGATGGCTCCTTGTTTTCGCAGTCGGTCTCATTCTGTCACTGATTTAATTAAGTTTAGGAAATGATAGAATAACTGCGTCCACCTGTGGCAGTTCACATTCTACTAATCTCTTCATTTAGCCGCCTAACCCCAGTCTGCAGATAGCTGCGTTCACACTGTGGCTGACCTCTCCCGCTCACGACTCGTGGGGAAAGCTTCCCGGAGCGATACTTGGAACTTTTAAAATGTTTCACATCATCTAAACAATTAGATTATGAGGGATGAAGTCGGAGCATGATGCCACATCTCAAGTGTTTCAAGAAACTATGACTGTGTTTGGAACAAATGTTGGGAGGATCATTTATAAAACTAATAGTCAGAGCTAACAGACTGAAAGTGGTGTTTTAGTTGGTGTCTAAACGTGGAGGGGAAAGGTGGACAGAGAGAAAAATTGTGATACGTTCTGCAAGGGACCTGCATCAACTCTAATTTGTGTTACATCATCCATCAAGGGGAAAGTCTCCTGCAAGGACATACAAGGACGCTTGAGGCAAGTTTGGGAATTATACTGAGAATTGACAAGGGACACTAAATTGCAGATTTGAAGTGGTGGATTCTGATGTCATCCAGGGACTCCCCCATGAAAAACCACCTGCTATTGTGCCCCCAAGCAAGGCATTAACACCTCAAACTGCTCCACTTGAATCCCCCCCAACAGCCAGCAGGCCAGGAGTGAGTGGGTGTTTAAGGATGCAGCAGTGATAGTGAAATGAATGACCTGAACTTTGATGCCTATTAAATCATATGAAGTAGTAATCAGTAAACTGCACATGTTACAGTCGCATTTACCAGCCATGCAGGTCTGTGGTCGTATTGTACCAATGGATGTCAGCGAGACAAGAAAGGGACGAGATTTAGACGTCAAATTTATTGTTACATCATTTGTATGCATGGTATGATACTGCCGGTTGTGCAGAGTAAGAGCATGTCAACTTACCAAGTATATAACAGCTTAGGAGCCTAGCAACAACGCTTGACGACAAATTAAGTAAACTGTATTTGAAAAGAAAAAAAAAATGTTCTCAACCCAGTGGGCCATTTTAAAAAATATACATTTATGCTGCTTCTCCCATGTAGAAATATTAGGCTTCCGCTTGACAACGCATTGCTCATTTTGAACCTTGAGGTTAAACCCGCTGAAGTTCCCTCTGAGTTGGTGTCACAAATCACACATAACATGATGGAAAGAAACAGAAAAGAGAGGAGAAAATCAGAGAATGGCAACAATGTGAATGAGAGAAATAAAGTTAGTGACAGCCCCACTTTGCAGAAACATCATCCATTTCTTGGGTATTTAAGCACGAGGGGCTCTGAGGGCTTAGCATTTCCGTAAGGCTGAGGTCTGCATTTTGACTGTGAGAGAAGAGACCAATTAGGCCATTAATGTGAGTGCTGACGGGCGGATTACTCCCCCAGCTCGGCTTCCCCCTTTAAAAAACAGGCAGTAATAACAATAAAGCCAGTAATAACCCAGTTCTTAAAGGGACAGCTGGCCCAGGCGTGGAGTTTGTCTCAGAGTTCTCGTCTAAAACATACTGTACAATATAACTCTCAGGGGTTTTGGCGTCACAGCCTAATGTCGTTCACAGCTGGCTTCACATGTTTGAAGCTGCCAAACAGTCTTTTGTAGGCTTCCTGGGCCCTTTGTTTGAACCCTGGACTTGGTTCTCTGACACTATTGTTCAACCATGTAGGAAGTTTTGTGTTTTCAATCAACAAGCGCTACCTTGAAGCTTCAAGGTAAAAGGAATCCAGATGATCCAACCACACACCTAGAACATGTGCTCTCATGCACAGCCTGATATAGATACAATGCAAATTTACTCCTACACGCACACAGTGGGCCTACATTATGAGGTCTGCTACATCCTTGCTGTATTCCTGTATTTCCAGGTTTACAGTTACAAGCCAAAAGATGGAGGTGAAGGGTCAGGGCGGTGCACTTCTTACATAAACATCAGTCATGCAGGTGTGCTATTGAGCTCCAGTCAGCTGCAGCACAGGGACATCCACCTCGTTACTCAATTAAGGACAGAGATCAACAAACACACAATCACACACACACACACACACACACACACACACACACACACATAAATGCATGCATTCACATGCACTTGTGGTCATGACCACTCTTTGGACCCCATGTAGTTGGGGTATTCTCTTACTGAGCTGGGAATAGGAGCGAGGAATCTGAGTAGTGTTGCCATTCCGTGGACAAAAGACGTGGTGGCCCTGGAGCTCGGGCTAAGGAATCTCCAGGCTTGGCCTGTGGACCTCAAGGTCCTTGAGGAGCCCCCTTAAACAACCAGGTGTTCCAACAAGAGGGACTTTGTAGAACCATCAGAATGACTGCTGTAAGGGCTCAAGTAAGTGTATCGTTTGCATTTGCCTTTTTCTTGCAGTGTTTTCTGATGTGCAAATCATAAAATCCTGGATTAAAGGGAATTTGTGTTAGAGGCTTCCTGGTAAGTTATTCTTTCTTTTGATCATTTGATTCTAGAGTGATTTTTGTCCTGAAATTATATTTACTTTTACTAAGATACACTAGCATGATAGGCAGTGTCGACACAATGTCATGATCTATCTACAGTAGAAGTAAAGCCGCTAGTCCAAGGGTCATATAGTAAAGGCTGGGTTGTTCTCCAAGTTCACTACCAGACAGGACTCGGAAACCTTGAAACTGGCCTATCCTTACTTTCTTTTTTTTCTTTTTTTTTAGAAACAAACGTATTTGGATGCAACAACAAACAGCAGCAGATTTTTAAAACCTTAAGATGCACAGTAGTAACTTCACAGGAAAGATTGGTGACCCAAAACTTATCTGGGTCATTCCCACAGTTCTTTAAAAGGTAACAAACCCACATCCCTCACTTTGGCCAATTTCTTTACAGGATAAAGTGGAGGTAACATGAGTGTGTGGCGCAAAGGTCAATTCTGTATGTGCTGATGACTGCAGAGGGCAAACCGTGACAGATACAATATCTGCACCACTGATAGAGCCTTCAGTAATGCCTTGTGCTTTACTGTTTCCTTCCTTATACACACTAAACATACAGTGTTCTTATAGGGTCGAGGATGAGAGGTTTAAAGAAGTGGCATTTAAGCAGTCTGCAGCTGTTATTTACTTAACTTATAGTCTTAAAAGAGCAGCGTTCATGGCACGAACTGCACTCAAGGAATCAAAATGATCTGCAAACCATCCAAACTCCAGTATATTAAAAATAAATTATATCCACTCTATTTTAAAAGCCTCAACTTCCTTCTCTGTGGTTCCAGGAAAACATATATCACAGCCGGTGTCAGCCAGAACCAACAGTGCCTATTTGCCCGTCTGGACCAACTTGGACCAACGCCCAGGTCAAAGGTCAAACAACCAGTCAGCTCCACACATTCAATCTCTCTCTCTCCTTCTCATCATAATCCTTCTGAGATTTCCTTTTTGGAGAGTTTCTTAGTGTGTTTGCTTTGCTTGTCTTGTTCCAATTTCAAACTCAGAAACTGCTAAAAGAAAAATGAAGCTCTGGTAGTGACGCAGATCAGTGTCTGAATTGTTAAAGGGGCAATTTGGTCACGCAAAATGATCCACGTCACAAATATTGTCAAGTAAAGACTCAAAGATAATGACAAATGAGTTCTGTGATGCCCAGGTTGCATGATGCATAGAGGCCGCACAGCATGCCAGCGCTCTGTTGCCAGACACCACACGAAACCCCATAGAGGTCCTGTGTCTAGGCCAGAGTTTAATCAAGTGAATCATTTAAGAAACTACTAAAGGAAATTGTTTCATTTTAAATAAACCTTCAGGTTAATCTCTGTAACCTGAACAAATGTTGTGTACCTGACCTGCTATAGTTCTACACCAGGGATATCAAAATCTATGCACTCCAGCGCACTGGATTGGAGTCTTTGCTGGGCTGATTCTGGCCTCTGGGCCTTATATTTGACACCCTGTTCTTCTGGAAGTAGAGACTAACCCCCAAACTTCTTTCACTTGTGTTCGGAAGTGTCCTGCATCAGGCCACAATCCCCTATAGGAAACAGCTATGGCTCATCAGCTAACACCTGGCTGTGCTAGCATGTCATATCATGAGTAATTGTATAATGCTAATCTCTCTAAGATCAGCAAATCCAAGCTGACCCTGGTATAACCCCATGACCCGGCCAGGGAACCTCACACGGGATCAGACCGTGAACTTATCTCCTCCAAAATCCGGTCCCCACCCTTACTGTTGCTTAGAGGTAGACGGGAGAGAAAGGTTCAAAGGATGTACGGATATGACGAGATCCCTTAAGTGTGAAAATTGCCTTTATATTATTAGGAAGTGGCACCTTGATTGAACTCTCACCCCCCCAAAAATGGGAAGTGTGAACAAGAGGGTCACATAATGATATAATGAATGATAACTGAGGTTAAACAAAATATCTAAAACAACTATAATTGCACCACCAAGTCTCAGAATGGAGTTTATAAATGAACTTTGAAAGCAATACCAAAATCTTAAACTGGCATCTGTCTTGGCCTATCTCCAGAATGTGAGAGCCCCTACTGTCTTTTCTCTCTTTCTCCTTACCTCACCTCACCGCCTTCCTCGTTTTTTCTCTCTGTCATCTGTCAGGCAGCTCAGTTCTTGGCATTCTCACCACCTGCTCAGGACCCGCTGGATTTCTCTCCTGCAAAAGAGCTTTGCACTGTGCCACAGCTTTCATCTGCCAGCCTATTTCTTTTTTTCCCTTTAGCCCACTCCTCTTCTTTTCCTCCCACACTCGTTCTCGGTTCTGATCTCTGCATCTCCATCTATTTTTTGTGTCGTTGAAATCATCTCTGACTATTTTGTGTCTTTAAAAAAAAATCAAACCCTCTGGTCCGTTGTCAATTCATCTGCCGCCTGCAGTCTTTATACACGTTAGACTACGTGATGCTTGCTTAAAAAAATGAGCCATTTCTCGCCGTGTATCAGGTGTTTATTCTGAACAGAAAAATGACGGATTTTATCATTTTTCTTACTAATTCCTGTAATTTGTTAATTAATTTCTGATTATATTTCAAAATAAAAGTAATAATAATTAATAAAGTATTTAAACTATAAGATGGCATTAAAATATTTTATTGTGTCCCGCCTGCAATCCAAACTACATACACAAATATATACACACTGCCCTCCCTGTAATATTAGGGCAAAGAAATAAATGTAATATTATTAAAATATTATTAATTGTTTCAGCTGTTATGCAAACATTTTATTCAATAACAAATTTTAAAGTGTATATTCCTCCACACAATATTAAAAATCTGTTTCGCGAGCTTAGCATCCATAATTTAACCAAATTAACATCGGAGTATTAAATGGACACTTTGTAGCTGTCAGCTGATTCTGGCTGTCTGTGCCACAGCATTGTGTGGACACATTAAAGCCAAGACAAACAGAGCACAGGCGACGACCAGCGAGAGCCTTCTTTTATTTAGGATCCAAAAGCACTGCTGTGGCCCCGCCGCCTCTCCCTCTCCCTCCACTTCTTACTTGCTCTTGCTCGCTGTCCCAGTGTGTGAGGAGAGGAGTGGTGAGGCGGGGGTCAGGAAGAGGTTACTCAAATACAGTGAGCTTAGTCTCTCCATGCTGTCCATTAACTATCAAAACATGTGTGATCGCAGGATGACAGCGCCCTGCTCTGGTTGTCATTGTTTTATACTTTTTTTATTTTAAGCGGTGTATATATAGACAGGAAAAGGCTGCGCAAGCAACATGCACTTTTCCAACAGATTCCATTTACTTCAAGCAATTTGGGGTTTCAGCCAAGGTCCAAAAGGACCACTGGTTTTCAAAGCCAAACTAACACTAAGGTGCCAAAAAAATCTCTTCAAATTCATTCAACTCCACTATAGTAGTCAGGGTATCTGTTTTACTCAGATAGTTCAAGTGTAGCATCCTAGTATGCATGAATACAAGAAGAAGAAGAAGAAAAAAAAGGTTATGAGCCTGATATGACATATAGTGTGTTCAGATCAAACACAAAGCAGTTTTTCACACTTTAACCAGATGTGAATCAACACAAATTCTGAACATGCAACAAAAATATGGCCACACAAGTTGAAGGTATTACACCTTTTTACCCTGTTTGACCATCATAGACTCTTTATTTTCCTGATGCTGGGACAAGATGAGCCAGAGATATGATTAAAATTTGCTTATATACAGAGCGAGGACTCGCTTAGGACTCCCTAATAAGTTATGAAAAATGTTACAGTTAAATGATCTACTTTGTCTTTAATTAGTTCTCATACTGTATTGGCTGTTAGGTGGGAATATCTGGGGGTTGCAAAATACTCAGGCAACTGTAGTTGTGAAATTAAAAGTAATGGCTTTGTGTTTGTTCTGAACAGACTATTAGAAGTTACCATTAAGCTAGCAATCTAAAGATGGCCTAGCATGTTCTCAACGTTCTCTTTCATGTGGAAGCTCTTAATATAATCTAAACTTTTCAAAGCTAGAAAGCTTTAGCAGCCATAGAAAACCAAAATGAGTGCAAATTTTAAAAAAAAAGTACTTAAACGCGAAACGTTATGTATTTTCCTGATGGAACTTCAGATCTCAGGAGTCAGCAAGAGTGTTTGTGCTACTTCAAACCTTAGTTACCTCTAATACAGAATTTCTCAGCCCTCGTAAATAGAATTTGTCACATTTATAATTTCAAGAATGCTTATTACTGCATGGTGACAGACAGGAACAAATGACTGATATGAATATAGCAGAACTTCTGATGGGTTTTTTTTTTTGGTGTTTTTTTTTTTAGAAGTTTTGGAGTGAAGGTTGAATTTTTCCTTTCAACAACAACCAAAAAAGTAAACAGGAGTCTGTGAGGTACAGCACCTGCAAAAGCCCGACTGGCAGAAACAAGTATTATATAGCAAGATAATGATAACAAAAATGAAACTAAATATAGTTAAGAGTGTCTGGGATTTAGATCATTAATACACTGTTGTGTGGTTATGTTATGCTATTTCAGTCAAACGGAAAGTTTCAGAGGTTCAGAAAATGAAACAAAAGGTAAGTAAACTTAATGTGCATGTGAAAAAAAAAAAGAGTATAAGCTAAGTGCCACTTTACCTAGCTTTGCAGTACTGTTTAAAATAATTTAACAATGTAAAGATGCCTGCTTTGACAATTGATGATTTGCAGCCTCCTTAAAACTCCCAAATCCATCTGTCTCTGCTGACTTGCAGGATTTCTAGAGCACAGTTATGGTTACGGTTGAAAAAGCCAGGGTTGTTTGTTCCATTACTGGCTACATATCACAGGGGAATTAAGGCAGAAACTGAAAACTTTTTGCTCCCAGTCTCTGACACCATTACTGGGAATAATTAATAATATAACCAATTATTACACAATGTATGGTTAGTTAAAGTATACATTTTAACTGAGTTTTGATTTTGGATGGTATACAAAGAATGTATACTCATGAGATGTATGCATTTGTCTTCTCAGCCTCTCAACTCCAATAGCCATAACACGTGGCAAATGGCAGCTATTTGTCTCCATGAGTGGACTAATGCAGAACTACAGACTGGGGGCACCGAAAGCTTTATATTAGCCATATTCTGCGATTCCTTTGACTGCATTAACATTTCAACAGCACACTTTTAAAAGATTTTATGAATGGCATAAAATGTCAGATCTGGCCTAATACATCTCCATATGAGCCCTCTAAAGTTTCTTTTCTCTGTGTGCAGACAGACATGCCGTGCTCCCTGCGCTGTCCCCACTTCCGATCTCTCTAATGTTTTTCAGTCATAATAAATCTGGCCCTGACTTTCTAAAGCAAACAATGCTGTGGGGACTGAGTCCTCCAATAACACTTTGTCAGTTCCAATCAGGCCTGAAATATGACTCAACTGTCTGTGCCTCCCCGTGCTTAAAGTGCACCCCTCCACCCCCATTTCCTCTCTACTCTGCTATTCTTTTCTTGGGCCTTGCAATCTCTTACGGTTCTTTCCTGACCAATCCAAAGCTCCTTGTGCAACTATAATTATTAATAACTCCAGGCAGCTGAAATGGCAAGGTTTGATATTAATAGACAACAGAGAAAAATAAAGATGTGGATACAAAAATATTATTCAGAAACCACTGTATTATTATTATTATTATATGGTGAGAGAGCAGCATCTAGTCATTCAGGTTTGCTTTCTGTACATTCTTGGAAACAGGTTTCACTCCTGAAGATGTTTGACAGGATTAAGGTTAAGACCTGTCAAGTTCTTCTACACCTTGAGAAAAAACATTACTGCATTTTGTACACTCGTGTTAACACAAGAAATGCCCTTAGACAAATTGTTGGCACAAAGTTGGAATGAAACTAAAGGTCCAAGTGGTAATGTGTGTTACAAAAGGCTGTAACTCATTTTGCCTTCGTATGCTTTTACACCTTTAGCATTTTCTTAATGGATTAAAAACGCTTATGGCAAAAATATTTGAGTACTCACTAAAAATGCATTTGGAATGTATGTGAATACAACTTGGAACCTTGGAAAAAATATCAATCCAGGACTTGATCATAGCTAAACTCAGCACTTTTTGGTGATCACAAATGTATGTTGTTCTCCTCCAATAGTGAATTGGGGTTAAGGACAGATATGAAATGGAAACATGGGAGAGTAAACTGCAGTGAAAAGAGGTTTTTGGCATGGTGGAGAACTTTAAATGCAGTGCCAATACAAAGTCTATGCAAAATTCAAGCTGAGCATCACAAATATAGGCAATGTACTGCTGTGCAGTAAGCATTTTACTGCTGTTGGCATACATACTGCTAGAGGAATAAAAGAAGTGAGCAAGATCTTCCTGGCAAGTTAAAAAAAAATACTATAACTTGAATCCAGCTACAGGTTCAACTAATTTTCCTCCTGTTGGAATATGGTTGGATTATGGATGAATGCAGTCCAGCAACTTCCCAACTGATGTGACCAGACCATGACTTGTCTATATGTCCTAAAAGAGGAGGGAGACTGTTTATTTATTTGACTAAAGTGCAACATGTGCAGGAGGGGAATCACCAACCAGTTATGGATTCAAAAGACAACCTGCAAAGACGATAAAAGCTATAAACTCATTCATACTAAGATAACCACTTTAAATAATTTAGTTAAGATAATCTTTGCTGGAATAGAGGAGTGCAAACATTGATTGGGATTTTGGCCCACATAGTCAATTAGGATTCAATCAATTGTACAACATAGCCAGTAGAATAAAAGCTTTTTGATCTCTGATACCTGCCAGTCTACCTAAGATGCATGAAATCACTAAGGAAAGAAATGACAAATATAACATGGGGTTGTTCCTTTTATTTCCCTCAACTGGGACTATGACGTTAGCACAAACTATAAAAACCAGTCCAAGACCTAAAGGATTATTCCTAGAGTATGTCTCAACATACGTGCTTTGCGCAATATCCCTGTGAGTGATCTGTAGCACAGTTCATCTACTGGAGGGTGAGGCAAGCAAGTTAAAAAAAAAAAAAAAGAAAAAAAAAAGAAATCAGTTGCT
>VUQG01038632.1:120926-154863 GCA_015106755.1 Etia nguti
AACCACAATGCTAAAGGGACTTGAAAGAGAGCACGAGTCTCCCATATTGGCTTCTTTTCTAATCTAGCATCAAATTTAAAATTTTTCTCCTCACATTCAAGATCCTGACTAATCAGGCACCATCTTATCTTAAAGACCTAATAGTACCATATCACCCCAATAGAGCACTTTGAACTGCAGGGTTCCACCACGTGGTTTCTAGGATATTTAAAAAGGTAAAATGGGAGCTATCAAACCCCTCCTCTTGTAGAACCAGATCCCAGTTTGGATGTGGGGAAACAGACACCCTCTCTACTTTTAAGATTAGGCTTAAAATTTTCCTTTTTGAAAAAGCATATACTTAGAACTGGACCAGGTGACCTTGAACATTTCCTTGGTTATACTGCAATAGGCCTCCGTTGCTGGGGGTTTCCCATGATGCACCGAGTGTTTTTTCTTCCCGCTGTTGCTTAGTGCTTGCTTATAGTGGGCGTCATCTCACTGTTGGGGCTTTCTCTGTATTTTTGTAGGCTCTTTACCTTACAACATAAGGACCTTGGGGTGACTTCTGTTGTGATATAGACAGATAGATAGAATGTTACATTTAATGCAATTGTTATACTGACTGACAATGGCTCCGTTCATTACAAATATTCCTCTAATTATAATATAATTTCTATTTTGAGCTGATTTCATATGTGGTGGGCTACTACTCTGCTTTGCTTTTTCATTTAATTTTCATATTTATTCTTTTAAAAAGCTCCATCTGTTTCAAATCAACTACAGTTAACATATCGCTTACTTACTGTAGTCACAAGTGATTCCCTGTTCCAAACACACCAACATTTTTTTAATCTAGTTTCAAACCTGTTATCCTTTTGAGAGATTTGGGAATCCAGAGACTGTTTAAGCAGTGAGGTATAAACTGTACAGCGGTTGTAAGTGTATCACAGCCCAAAACAGGAATGAACATCCAATCTAAATGTTGCAGTCATGTATGTGTATGTGGGCACATGCACTGAGGTATTATATTTAGCTAGTTCTAACCAAAAGCATATGAAATTTGTTACAATAGCTTGTTAAGCTGCAAGGCAACTGTCTGTCATTTGTTTGGCCAAAAATCATATGAACACAGTGGTTCTTTAGTGACTGATATCGAAGTCACATTGTCAAAAACCGAGAAAGCTACTATTCTTACAATGAGCTTTAGTGTATTTCAAAACAAATGATAAAAAAAACTGAATCAAATCAGAACTTTAACCCACAGCCAGCAGAAACCCTCTCCTCTCTATCCCATCCCAAATGAAATAGGATTTCATCCCCATGTCTAAGTGCTTTGCAGGGACAACACCATCCCTGGTGCTGAACTATACTGCTTCATCTGAAGCTACACAACTATAATGTCATTGTCAGCTGGCTTGTGGCAGCAAGATCAATAGTTAGTAATTCCTTGGCTGGGGGTCTAAGAGTACTCACCCTTCTCCCTCTGTCTGCCCCCACCCCCCACCCAAGCTTGAATGTCCTCTAATGGAGCAGGCCAGATCTAATCACTGCAGTAATTGAAGTTTACTTTGAAGCTTTCAATCTAGGGGAATATTTAAAGACAAAGCCACCATGAAACACTATCTACTGTCCCAGGCCTGATGTGATCTGAATCTAGTGGCCTCTTCAATAATTGATGAGCGTCTCAAACATACTTTTATCCCCTCTTTTCGTCATATTTGTGCATTAGATTTGACTTCATTCAAGATTCAAGGACCTGATCGCCATAAGCTTTTTGAGGCCAACATTATGGCAGATATTGCAGCTGAAGTGATTTATGCTCTTATAAAATCATCACTCTTTTTTCCAGTCAACAATATCTAGATAACCCAATGAGAGATGAGTAATAAAATGGTTAATGATGAGGCTGTGTGATTTCAAAAACTGTGTTTAACAAAATACACACAACATATTTTTTTCAAACACCTCTGAACCCTTTCAGTAAAACTGAGAAATATAAAGTCAAGCTTGTGGTATTAATACAATCAGTGCAGACACATTATAACAGGTTGGCAAATGGCTAGATCCTAGTTGGCATAATTTTAGTTTATAATGCTCCCTTAGTTTTAAAAGGTATCAGTATACTTTGTTGGTGCAATTAAAGCTTACATCGTTGGGATTAGCAGATAAACTTAATAATGTATTGTAACTGGGTTCACTGCACAGCTTCCCTCAGTTGTGCAGTGTCATTAATGGAGTGCAAAAGTTGGAATAAGAATGACTTCTTAATAGAGGTTTCACAGAGAACAGATTTATTATATTAATTCATGATGCATGATAAGAAGCAACCAGCAGAATAAGCTAGATGTGACTGACGAGTTTGTGGCATCCAAACAACCACATGAGATACATTTCTATCACTTGAGCAAGTACTACATAACTATGACCAATCTGCAAATCAACATCACAAAAGCACAACACAGTGCAGTATTGTTGGTTTCCCTATTGTCAATTTGGATTTGCAAAGACGTGCGTGTGTGTAGGTGTGAGGGGGTAGTCCCCCATACACCCAACTCTTCTGAACACGTGATAACCAAAACAAATATGAGCACGGCTAGTTTAAGGTATTTTACTATAGGTACACCACAGGTGACGTCATGCGCACGTCGCTCAAGAGCTGTCCGCCTAATTGGACAAGACCACTGGTAGTATCATTCATAAGTTACTTGAATTTTTAAAAGCACCAGCATCGGTTTCAAACAATATTTGAACATTAAAAATATTTACATTTATATTTTCATTATTTCTTTCTATTTTTTTTCCCTTTCTCATAACATAAGAAATCCTACATGAACATGTTTATTTATTCTTGATATTGTCACAGTTAGTTATCGCCAGCAGCTCAGACAGGTGACCTCCCTCCTGTCACCGGACAGCTGACTAAAACTATATTTTTCCTGTGATCGACATTTTGCTTACATTCTCACATCACAGGACAGTTTATTTGCTAAGTGTTAGCCTACCCAAGTTAGAGCCACTTAAAAAAAACAAGGTTTCAGTAACAGCAGCGAACAGGAGCTAGCGGCAGCTAACAGAGGCAGCTAACAGCAGCGCTTACTGACGGAAAATTAAGAATTTCCTCAACAACATCACTTTCATTAATTACACATGAGCTACGTTGAGTTGTTGACAATGTAACGGATGCTACGACGAGACGTGCCAATATCAAAAATAAATTTAAAAAAATTTGGTAAATACCTGCAGTGACCACGGCGCACTTGATCCAGTGACTACGGCCCCAGGCAAAGACCGGTGACTGAGGTTTGTTACCCATCTTGGCACAAAATACTGATGATCATCCAAACTTGTCAGTATTTGAAGCAGGGCTTCAGATCTCGTCCAGTATAATTTGACGGTGTGTTCACAACATGATGAGAATTATGTGGTGGGAGACTGGCAGGGTTGCACTTCACAGCATCGGTAAACACACGCACTGATATTCTTCAGCCCTCCTTTTCTCTACACAGTTTCTCTACATAACGAGCAAACTTGTCATGAAAGTGTTTTACTCCCTCTGAGAGAGTAAATAAACTTGTTTGTTTACTCATAGTCGCCATATGTCATCAACACAATTTTCAGTAGGTGTCAGGATTATTTCACACCCGAAATGGCCGACAAGTGAACGTCACGTGATGAGGGGTCGCAAAACCTCTACATTATCCTTAACGGGTGGGCCAATTGCAGCGAAACTTTGCCGGAAGATTGTCAAACATACAAAAAATGTTAACATCTATATGTCTTAAAAAAAAAAAAAAGATTCATTATAAATCTCAGTTATTTTGATTTTTGTATTTACATGTCACGTTTAAGTCACCGTGAAATACAAAATTAAGTGAAGCAGTGACCCTTTTTTAGTAAGTTAATGCTGTGGTGTCAAAATAAGACTGACCAATTATTATAAGGCCTGATATTGTTTTTAATCATTATGGCTTCTACAGTAATATAAAACAGTCACTTGTTTTTATTAAATGTTTAGCATAGCATTGAAAATCTATTCAGTAAATCATTGATGGTAACTTAAAAGTAGTATAACCACAAACTGATAGCAATCATGACAATAATGGGTGATGAATACTGACCCCAGACTGCACTGCTGATAAGTGAACATCTTCTTGAAATAGCCTTTTGCTTGCCACACTGACATGCTTATTCATATCTTTGAATTCTGGAAGTCCCCACTATGAGCGTTTAAGCTTAAAACAATGGCATGGAACACTGGAAATGTTTAGCTCCTAGATCCCACCATCTACTCTGCAACTATCTGCCAGTCAGACATGAAGATTCAGGCACCAACAGCAAGTAAATCAATATTTTTTAATTAAAGTATCATGAAAAGCCTGAATAAATCAACAACCACAAGAAAAATACCTTCAATTGGCCCCAATATATACAATACAATACATAAAATTAACAGCTGGTGAATTACCAGAAACAGCAATATCAGAAGCATGGCATCATCCCAGCTGAGGAGAATACTGACATATATTAACATACGTGGAGAAAAGGAAGCCCTTACCTTGCTGAAGTGATGCATTGAAGCATCAGCAGCAAACAGGCCTCCAGCCAGGTGCACATTTTAAGCTGACATTTTTTGTAGCATTGATAAGCAGAAGATGGCCATCGGGACATGGATATAAGCTTCTGGCATCCAATGAGTGCGACTGCTTGGCTAAATGTAACATGCGTGAAAGAAATGTTAACATGATAAGTGATGTGTGACAAATGCAATATTGAGTTTCCCATAAAGTTGGTATTACAGGAGAATGATTGAATGTATGGGCAGTGTACAGGATAGCAGTCAAAAGGAGCATACGACAGCCCACATCAAAGTACCCATTTCAGCTCAAAACACTCACAATGATGAGTTGACAGCATACAGGCAACACCAACAGCCTGAAATCATCATAAGCTCAGACATTCATTTACAATGGGCTGCAAAGAAATGGTTGAAAATAGCGAGGTGACAGTACCATAAAAGCAGAAATTAGCAAACACCCATGAATCTGAAGCCATACAACCTTTAAAAGTCATTACCAAGCAGCAGTGTAAACCATCCCCAGCAGGTATTTATGCACTTGGCTTTGCAAGTGGATGCAGTGCTGTGTCCCTACCATGAATTTTTTCCAGCAAAAACAAAGACAACCATTAGCTTAGCATAGTGAGTACATGTAAAGGTTAGCTTGGTTGCAGCCTGGTCTGTCAAAACAATGGACAGGGCACTGACTTAAACAACCCACCTACCTGTGGGTAACTGTGGGTTGCTCTGTGGGTGCATTTGATGTATTTTGCAACCAGCATAGTTTATCATGTAACTCATGCCATTTGTCCTAAGAGTGCGCACCGGCTTCAGTTTTATCTGGATTGAAGGACAGCCAATATTAAAAGGATACCCTCTTGGTCCCCAAACAATATTTTATGTTGTGTTTAATGAAATAGTAAATGGACTGATATAGCGCTTTTCTACTCTCCCGGAGTACTCAAAGCGCTGTATACTACATGCCACATTCACCCCATTCACACAAGTACTGTCTTCTATGCTTCTAAGTGCTTACTACCATTCACACAGTCCAATGGATGCATCGGAGAGCAACTTGGGGTTAATATCTTGCCCAAGGATATTTGGCATGTAGACTAGGAGGAGCCGGGGATCAAACCACCAACCTTCCTGCCTTCCTGCCTTTCTTGTGAGCTACAGCTGCAATTAACAACTGTTTAACTTGCTTTGCATTTTGGGTTATCCTCATGGCTTTATATGCAAATAGACACATTTATGTACGCTTTCCTAGTCTTTCTGACAACTCAGTCCACTTTACACAACAAGCCACATTCATACAGCACTTTATTCTATGCTATGCTTTTACTGCTTTATCTCTCTTACATCTGCGCCAACAGCCACTTTAGACTCATAGATTAACTTAATGCACAGGCTATCTTTGGACTGTGGGAGTTACTCAGATAAAACTAACGCAAGTGATCTGACAGTGCTAAACACTACTTGGCTTGTTCATTTAGATGCATTAAACCGTCTTGTTTCCCACTTGATCTGGTGGACTTTGTCTCTTATCTCAGCTGTTATAATGTTCTCCAGCAAAGTCCTGGATAGGCTGCAATGTGTCCAAAAATCTTGGTAGCACATCGCCCCTACTTTCATCCACCTACACAGATCCCAAATAAACTCCCACACTGAATTCAAGACTTTCCATCAGCAGCAACAAGTTCCTTCATGGTCTTGCTCCTCAGTGCCTCTCTGACCTCCTTCACCTCTACACCCATTCACGATATCTTCTGCATTTATTTCCCATCTCCAGCACACGATCCTGGGGCAGAGAAACTTCTGTGTCCAGCCCTCCTCTTGACATGTGAAATGTCAAAACTCTCGGACAATTTGTTTTTACCTGACTCTAACCTTACAGCTGTCTTAAAAGGGACATTGAAGTTGTTAATATGATCTGTAACACACTGCACTATCTTGTCTTCCCAGTTTTTCTGCTCATATTTGGCTAAATATAAGTCCAACCTAACATTTAACACGCAATAATGCTATGAATTGATCTCTTTTAGGCAACATTTAATGCTCATTCATCTCGACTGGACTTTAAGTGATTGAATGTCTTCTGTTAATTGCATTAGTTCCATTTAATCACTGTGTTGTGGCAGATACGAGTTGTGTCAGTGGCTGCGGTTGCGTCGGTGGCATCTGTCCTGGCAGTAGCTCTCTGATTGATAGGCCTGAGCACAGAGGGGCAGTGGGAGATGAAGAGAGGTCTGATAGCGGGCCGCTAGATACTCCCTGATTCACTGTGTGTCAGATACTGATAACACCGAGACTCTGAGAGAGAAAGGTGGAGAGACTCTGTGAGGGAAGTAAGACGAGAAATAAGGGCATAAATGAATACTTGGAAGGGAGAAGAGAGAAGAGAGAGGAAAAGGAGATGCTTTAGATGTCACGTCAGTAGACAGTGTGGAGTATGGGATTGTGTCCAGTAGCTTATTTCATCACACTGACAAATCGAGGTGTGAGACCCATTGCTCTCGACTTCACGTTGCCATGCGGGCAAGCCTCCTCACAACGTGATGTTCCTCTTTCAGCACTCCTTTTTGACTCTCCATTGCTCTTTCTCATCTATTTCTCCTTTCTGTCTCTGTGAGTGTGTGTTTGTCCTTGTCCTGGTTTTTATTAATAACTATCTGTGGGAGATGAAATAAGCCTGTGTGTTTTTTATGTGGTTGGCGTGGTCACAGTGCTGTCATTGTAATGTATGTCTTCCGATAGCACTTTGAGGGGGCAAAAAGCATCTTCCTGTCCTCTCTTTGCAGCTTCAGTGTATCAATAGCATCACTCTTCTCACCCCCTTCTCTCTCTCTTCTGTCACAATCTATCTCCTCTCCCATTTTTTTCTGTGATGCCCCGACCTTATCTATCCATTTTATCTCCCTGCAGTTTTCGCCGCCATTTCTTCTCTTCTTTGCCTGTCGCTCATCCTGGTGTCACCAGGTTTTCTGTCGCCGGGGGAAGAAGGCAAAAGGTTTCAGGAGGAAGCTATGTCAGCCAGGAGGTCAGTGATGACACAAAAACTGTAAGGAGCATCTGATGGTCATGAGTCATTTAGTCTTAAAAACATATGAATATTACGCATACCTGTCTGTCAGGCAGGTGATCCACCCCAGACATCTGATCAATGCTATGCATGCAAAATGAATTCCACAAATGACACCCATATCTAAGTGTGTCATATGCTTGTGCACAACACACTGTAACAATGTGACACTATGCTTTTAACGATGTGTCATCTTACCTGTATGTCATCAGCTCAGCCGCTGAGTGACCTTCCATATCTGAAGGAAGTGTCTGCTTATGGCACACCTTAACATTTAATGTTTTTTACTTACTCTTTCACACAATAATACTTAAATAACCTTTCACACACTGAGGATACAAATTACTAGCATATTACAAAAAATAACTGCTAGCAATAAATTCATTGAAGTCCACAGTTGATTTATAAAAAAATAAAAAACCAAAAGTCTACATATTAGAGAAGCACAGGCAAAATTTTAAGCTCTTGTTCCAAAGGAAGGAATATTTAAAAAATATGATGTAGATAAAAGCAAATTCTAGAAACAGATACAAGTTAGTCAAGTTTTTGTGCATTGGCCATTACTTGACTCCATATAGTAAAACGATAGAGGCTTGAAAGTGGCTTCTGAATGAAGTCTCAGTTTGTTGTATGCTGAAATTTCTTTTCATGTCATAAAATTATGACAAACAAACCGGGTCACTTTCAGACTATCACAAGAGGTTAAAAAAAATGTTGAACAGGAGTCTCAGTTTTGGTCTGGAGCCCCCTAGTGGGTTAAACTGATCCCAGTTCATGCTGATTTAAATCTGCAGTTTTTAATTTTAAGAAACATCTTTATTCCCAGTAATACATCCCATATAAATCCCATTTATAAAATTCTAGACTAATAGGAAAACATTATTTTAAAGTACCAAGAGTAAATGAACACATTATCATGATTTGGATTTGGGTTGGTTCTGCTAAAGAGGATTCCACTGTGAAGATTACTGAACCAATAAATCTGACAGATGCAGGGAAATACCCCCCCCCAATGATTTTCCACCTGAAACTAAAGCTCTGTGTTGCCCATTTAGCGTGAATACCTCACATAGCTTTACAAGCAGGAAGAATAAATACCTCTGAGCTTTGTTGTAGTACCAAAGATACCCCTGAAATGACATTTAATGACCAGACAGATCAGATTATAATTTCAGCAACTATTGTTCAGGGCTTAACTGCAGTGAGAACCTAAAAAATATACTAAATTTGGGTTTCTTAAAGATTCTACTTTGGTGAATTACATTCAGAGGATTTCAGGATGTCCATTTAGTTCCTGCTTTAAACGATTTAATATCCATACCACTTAAAGTGTGCCACAGGTCTACTGGCTTAATAGCTTGGTGCCACAGGATGTTGGTGTTATGTTCACATAATCTTCAGGATTTTATACTCATTGTTATATGTTGTACTGCTGTTTTTTGATTTTTTTTGTACAAACAGCAGTTTCAGTGTAATGGTTGTAGAAATTTAAAATAACTGTTAATTACAAACAGCAACGGTATAATAAAATCTAAATCAAAATTAACCTCATGTTAGCGTTCACATTTTACATTTTTTGACCTGCAAATCACCAAAAAGGACATTTTTACTCTTTGTGGTATCAAATGTTACATAATTTTTGCCTTTGGATGAGTTTAATTCCTGAAATTTCCACAGAGGTCTAGTTTGGCAAATGAGAGATAATACAGTATTGTGGTCTACAGGGTTGAGGTTGAAGACCAGACGATGCGGTCAGTGTTTAGCATCAATCAGGAGGAGATGGAGGTCTGACTCCCAGCCCGGTGTTGTGTTGGCCTGCCTTAATTGATGTAATGAATGCGATTAGGTGCTATCTGAGGGATCGCTGAGCCTGGCCCTTCGCCCCTTTTCCTTATCTCCAAATGCTTCCTGGGCTCTACAGAGTGAACCAATAATGTATCAGAATGGGGAAGATGGGCTGATGGGCCAAGAGATGGAGGGGTTCAACAGGCTGTACTCCACAATGTGACCATAGTGACATGTACCAGCACAGTGAAAATGGACATGCTTTCTGTGTCCAGCATAAATAGATGGCTTATTTATAAAGATAAAAGTCATTCATCCTCAAGATGACTTTGGCGATGATGATGGTAATGCTGAATGTTGTGTATGAACTTCATCCAGTATTTCTGTCCAAATGTTGTTCACCAGTATCAGGCAGTTATTGTATCAGGCAGATAGATATAGATAGATATAGATATCTATCTATCTATCTATCTATCTATCTATCTATCTATCTATCTATCTATCTATCTATCTATCTATCTCTATATATAAATATATATAGATAGATAGATAGATATACTGCCGTGATACAGTGATATAAATTTCCTGTTTGATCAACTGTGCAGAACCTTACCCTGAGGGATCCTGGTGCTTGGACTCTGTTGGAGCCGCTCTTCCAGTTTTGAGGTTACCACTGGGACCTCTTAGGACTTTACCTTCCACATCTGCTCCACATCTTCTTCCACATCTGGGACTGCCACATCTATCACAGCTCCAGTCTTCTGCTCCTTGTTAGCCACCACTACGTCTGGTCGGTTGGCCAGCAGCTGCTTGTCTGTCTGGAAGCTGAAGTCCCACAGGACATTATCCCTGTTGTTCTCAAACACCTTTGGTGATGTCTCACATTAGGACTTGGAGATTTGTAGTCCATATGCAGCACAGATGTTACTGTACACTATCCCGCAGGGCCCTGACTAGCATCTTACATCCTTCCATAAATAACAGACAGACTCCAATGGATCTAGTGCTCAGAGCCTCATGTTGTGTTGCCATGATTAGAGCTGGTAGGATTTCCCGATGTCAGCATCTATCTATCTATCTATCTATCTATCTATCTATCTATCTATCTATCTATCTATCTATCTATCTATCTATCTATCTAGTTATATGTAACACAGTTAGCACAACACAAATGGGATTACTTCTGGTTATTTAAAGCAATCTGTTTATGACACAGGACCCTCATCAGTTTAGCAAACTACGTGAATCATCGTGTCACAGTTTCAGTAATCTAGCATGAAGGTAAATAAAACATGACTTGAGCAGTTTAACTGTAAATGTATTGGAACAAACAGAGAACAGTATATAAAATATGGCTGAACATATGGAACATTTAAACTACTCTCCTGAAGCTTGGCTAAAAACCTCTTCAGGACACTGCATGTCCTCTCTAACACTGATCTAGTTCTAAAAAGTAATCTATAATTGCATGAATACACCTAAGAGAAAATGCACAATGTCTTGTGTGTTTAACAAATAAAGGTAACTTAAATAAGATATACTTCTAAAGACATACAAACACTTATCCAGTTGAGGGTTGCGGGAGACTGGAGCCTATCCCAGCTGTCGTGAAGCAAAATTCAGAGTACGCCCTGGACAGATCATCAGTCAATCGCAGAGAGACATTTAAACATTCCCACTCACCAACAATTCATTTAGAATTGCCATTTAACCTAACCATGTGTGTATCTTTGGACTGTGGGAGGAAACCTGAGTCTCTGGAGAGAAAATAGAGAGACACAGGGAAAACATGCAAACTCCAGACAGATTGAAACCCAGGACCTTCGTGCCATGAGGAAAATGCGAATCACTGCTACACCGTGATGCATTTTCTGTTGCTGATGTTACTGATTTAACCTTGCTTCACTCACTTCATCCACTCTGATTTCATTTTTCAGTGTATTGGCAGGTAAGTTGAAAAGAAGCAGAGAGCTGAAGAGCGCAAACTTTTCAACAGTGCAGCACTGGCATCATGTGGTGGAAAAAAGTCCTGCAGGAGGACGCACGCTTGACTGTCAGAGAATCTTTAGTATGAGCGGAATAATGAGTGTGCAATGCCAGATAATGCAAATATTGTGGATATTGGAGTGTAAGGGTTTCACCAGTAAGCCACTCATTTAAAAATATGAACATATTAAAGTATACATATTAAAGATAAAGAACTAACAAACAGTTTAGCTGTTTCATTTTAAATACATCATTCACTGTTAAATTACTTGGTTTTTGTAAACAAAACTATTTCTTTTTCCCCCGATTTCATTTTTTGCATTTTCATTTTAAAATCAATTTTATATCACAAACTGCTAGGAGATATGTATTTATTATTTACACTTGTTTCCTGCAGAGGCAATTGTTTGTTGCAGCTCAGCATCAATGTTTGCACATAGAATGTAATGCCTTTGGTTTATAAAAACCCTAAAGCATCATTTAGTGATCGGGAATTAAACGCAAAAATGACATGATTAAGGAAAGAACTGTGTAAATATAATGAAGATAGAAGATATAAATCTGCAAAATTATGTTTTTCTTTTTTAATAAAGCAAATGAAACGACAAAATTCATACATAATAACCAAAAGATAACATTTTGCGTAGCGTCCTTTGGCCTTGATCGCTTGCCTTCTTGCTTTCCTTGTTTTTACCTTCTGTTTGACATTATCTTTTGTTCCACATAGTTTCTAGCTGTTCCCAGAGACTTGCTTTGAGTGAAACTTGTGTGCGATATATGTTTGAATCCACTAAATCCCACAAAGTGCGTTTCGGTGAGTTCTCAAGGTGCTACCATTTTGAACTGGAGTGTGGAATTTCGAACTGAAAATAAAATAGATGTGAAAATTCATAACAACAATAACGATATTTAAGTTATTATTTTAGCGTTTAAACATTAATTTGATTTCAGTTAAAGAGCTTACGCATACTGGTGGATTAACCATTACAGACACATTAAACAAAAGAATGGAATGCTTTAAGTCTTACTTGGGTGGTGGTCTAATAACTTTGTTAAGCACTATAATACTTACAGAGGGGAAAAAAATCTCTTTAAAAATTCATCTAAAGCAGCTTTTAGTACATTAGATAATCAGTTGGGTAGGATTGGTAAATTTATCATACCACACTGATAACATGGGTGATCAAGCCACTAATGTCACATGTAGCATATGGCATGATATACAAATGTGACATTTTGGACCGAGCTTTCTAGTAGCAATTCTCAGTTACACCTGTTTCTTTTATTTCATTGTAATATTAGCATTTTAGCTTGTTGCTTTTATTGTTTTACTATATTACCTTTGTTTTACACATATTTCACAATCTGCATGTATGACCCCTCACTAACTAACAGACACTATGAACAGACACTAGATAGATTAATGAGTGATTCTGAAGTATCTGTATTCTGTATGAAGGGCTGCAACAAATTACAGCCCAAGGGTCTCATTAATAACAATGGCTTAAATTAATTTTTCTCAACAAAAAAAAATGATGGGGAAAAAAAAGCTTTCTAATTATGTGGGCACCTGGTCAATACGGTTTCAGTCACTAAATTATTAATCCATCATGAATCTGAACAGAGAGGCCTGTCCCATAGTTCTACTAATCACTTTCATCCTCCGAGTTTAACTGCCATTGATTAAGTAATTTTTACTTTTAATTCAGACAAGATGTCACCTACAAAATTTATTTTATGATAAAGGCATCACAGTAACTGGCTGAGATACACTCAGATAACATTTATAAGTAGATGCTGCCCCTCTGCGGACACATCAGTGATGTTCCTTTTTCTGTTCTTCCAACAAACATCCTAAAGAGGGCAGTGTGACACAAAAAATACAGATCCACCATCATTCACTCTTCTTACTGTATACAGTCCAGCATATGTACATTATTACATGTTAAGATCAGATTTTGTCTTCAGTTTGTTCAAGAGAAAACAGAAATCATACACTCTGGACTCGTTTAACAACAGCATGTAGAAAGCAGGTTCACATTGACGTTACTTTATTTGGGTCTGTAAGTAAATTAATTATAAATCAACACAGACAACAGGCGTCATACTATAAAGTACAAAAAACACGAAAATGAAATCAATCAAAGTAAATAAGAAAAGATGAAATCTCTATTATCTGTTGGGTGTTACTACTTTTTCATCTGAACTATGACAAACCTAACTAAGCTGTGTAAACTCCCTTCTGTTTTTCCCCTTGAGACTGAAATCATGCTGAGAGCTGCAGGGCTGAAAAATGAAGTAAACCTTTAAGTAGAAAGAGGAGGATCGATCCAAATATCGATAGTATCGATACTAACGGTGGTTTTGGATCGATACTAGTGCAATGGGATCGCTACTTTTCCCACTGAATTGTGTTAAATAAAGTATTTCTTTGGAAATGAAAAAAATGTACTTCAGACATCTTATTGTGGAAAGTAAAAATCCCATAGATCCCATAGTTGGTCATTAGACACACTGCTCTCCCCTACATAAGGTGCCTTTATAGGTTAAAATGATCTGTATTGGTAATGGTACTGGCCTTATATTTCATTGGTATCTGATCAGCACCAGAATTTGCAGTATTGCACAGCACTACTCTTAAGTGGCCACTCCAGGCTGGCTCCATACTATGCCAGTCCCATAGACATACATGTTAACCCTCTGAGTCACTGAGCCCTGGCCTAAGACCCGAGCCCTGCGTCTAACCCTGTTTTTAGGAGACTAGTAAAGTGGAAGTAGATTTTTATGACTGCCAGTATATTATTTTCTTTGTCCTATCAGTTTCAAGACTTGGGAGAACATTTTAAAAAAAAAAGCTAAAAAATCAAACATCCTGATAAAGTAAAATTAGAGTTAGGGGTTAGGGTAACCACTGAGATGACCTCAGGTGGCTAAAATGCCAAACTTTAGAAGTAGACTAGTAGAAGTAAGCATGTTTACCACCTAATACAAAAAGGTTTTTTTTTTTGTCTCTATAAGTAATTTACTCCATGAAAACTATATCACGGTTACCTTTTCTACAACTTACCTGTTTACCACTGCTTTGTGTGTCATATGACTGTCCTATCAGCTTGTTTGACCTTTTGGTTTACTTCAAGATACTTAAACTAGTCCACTTTTAATTTCTCCTGTAAGTGCATTTTATTTTAAGACTTTTTTTTAAATTAGCCAAATTTAGTATCCAGTGTGCCAGATCGCAACAAGATGGCAACCAAAGACTCTGCAATGTCGTTGTGCATGTTTCAAATATAGATATTGAGTGAAAGTCAGTGCGGAAAGAGAGTCAGCCATCAAAAAAACTGAAGAGCAATTGTAACTGTGTGATTTAAAGGACGTTGGGTTAAGCCTACTAGACTACATGGACTATATTACTAACAATTTGATTCAATTCATTTTCTATTCTCTACAGATATGGCTCTAAACAAAGAAAAGTGTAAAATTGATTCAACAATAATGATTTTTTTTTTTTTTACTCAATGTGTAAGTTTTCTTTAACAAAAAGCAATGTACCTACCGTATCTGTGTTAATAACGATCATGTGTAATTTTCCTGAGCTGGAGTTCATCAGCTCGGGCTGTTACAGTAATGCTGGTGATTACAGCTTCCATGCGCATTGATCATAAACCATCCTTCCTTGTAGTGAGACAGTTAATTACAGAAAATGCTGCAGAGCTTTCTCGCTATTAGGGGCTTATCACTGAACTAAATGTGTGCCATTAAAATCAGTGTAATGGTGAAGCTTTGTATCGCCTTCAGAATTCATTTTGCATCCCTGATTTGAGGAGTACTTTTTAAGAAAGAGAAGACATTTTTCAGATTTTGGCTTTGTGAAGCAAAAACTGAAATTAGAAGCTCAAAGTTCACACAGTTATTGTAGCTGCATTGAAAAACTGTACAAATAGAATTCGCAGTGCTTACAAGTATATTGTAATTGGTGACACTAATGAACCATTGATGGATTTCAAAAGAACAATGAAGCCAGTCAGCCACCAGCATGTCATAGGTGAAAAAATATACATTATGCAACTGCAATCTATATGCAGTGCTTATGGGAAAATAGTTTTGTAATGAAAAAATAATGTAATAATCTTTGGTAAAATTGGACTGATATTCCAGGAGGATGTATAGGTGAGAAAATCGTAGCCTGGCTCAGGTATCTAAATTCATCTTTCTGGTATTCTCTGTGTTATTGTAGGGTCTTTATCTTCCAATATAAAACACCTCGAGGCGACTGCTGTTGTGATTTTGCGCTATATAAATAAAACTGAACTGAATTGAGTTGTTGTGTATTAAAGCCAAATGAAAAGACTACAGATAAATGAACCTTTACAGCATGAAAGTGGTGACTAGGGAGTTACATCCTCTCCTTTATAAGCCCTTTTCACTTTTTTTTTAGCCTGTGATGTCACAATACAAACTTGAATGCCATTTAAAGTCATTAAAAAAAATAAAATGAAAAAACCGCACTGCATAGTTGCAATGAAAAATAACAGAATGTATTTGCATTTAAGTGTTATATTCACCTAACTCAACTGTGCTTTAAAAGGAAACTGTAGAGCATTGCAGTTACTCAACACCTCCATCATGTGGCCTCTGTATAAACGACGCTCACTTTGTAAAGCGTCTCCACATTAAAGCACAAAACTGTGCTGCACCCTGTTCTCGGCTAGTCGTGTGATAAATAATTCACCTAAGCAGACAGGTTAAAGAGGTAAGTGAGCCAACGCATGCAACAGTAGTTCTGCCTGGAGGCTGTCTGAGGCTTTTATGTATCTCTGGTAATAGGTAAAAGGGAGTGATAATGTGGCTCTCTGTGACTCTGGAACCCCCCTCTCCCACCCCCCTCCCCTCACCTCCTCCAAAGGCTTCATCTTTCTGTGAAAGATTATCAGGGATGTTATTTATTAAATTCTTCAAAGTTTGGGTTTAGCCTCAGTGAGTTCATTGAAGAAAAACTGCAAAAAGGTTGTCTTGAACATACATTTGCATAATAAACTTAATTCATGACTTCCAGAGGTCCATAATGAAATGGTAATGAATTACTGAGGTTCAAAAGTTGATAAAAACATTTTTTCCAAGGTAATATCTCCATTATATGCTGCATGAGATGAGTGGAGACCTCTGTGACATCAGAATTATCTAAAGTTTATGACATAAAGAGAGAGTACTGCAGTCACTGATACTCCCCATGACTATATTGCAGAGGAGTGACTGGATATGCTGAAATGTGAGGTTGATCAAAGGTGGTTAGAGACTCGGTTCTAGCTTCTATCACATGGTGTCATGAACCTTGACCTTTTGGGCCTGAGTTTTTCCTTTCATATTCTTGTGTTGTGGCATTTTACTTGTAGTTTTTATTCCTGGATGGCTTAATTAAGTTTATATTGTTAGGTCCTCTCTGTTTTTAGTATAGCTTTGGATTCTGCTTGTGTTATAGTTGAGATTTTAGTCAAGGATCTTTGGTTTAGTTACCTTCCCTGTTTTCCTTGTATTCTGGTGTCAAGTTTGTATGTTAGTCTGTCATCTCTTTACTTCCTGTTCGTGTTTTGTTTTACGTCCCTCATGTCTTGTTATTCTGATTTAGTTCAGCTGTGTTTCTCCTCTCTGCTCACCACCCTACTGTGTATTTATACTTGCTGTCTTCCCCTTAATCTTTGCCAGTGCATCTTTATCCCCCTAGCCTTTTACGCACCCTAGTGTTTCCTGTATCTTTGTGCCTTAGTTAATAGTTTACATTTCTTTCAGTCTTAGTTTCATGTTTTTCATGTGTTTTTGGCTGTATGGATATTTTCCCAGCCTTAATAAATGTCTCACCTTCTGTTAATCCTGCCTATGGTGTCTGCATTCTGGATCCTGACTCCTGACTCATAAAAAATTACAGCTGTTAGGTTTTGTTAAGCAAATATTTATCTATTTTATCTTAAAACAATTAATATAAGATTAATTTTGATAAATACAATTGTACAAAATCGACTCAATTAGAAAATCAATTAATCTCGCCTGAACTAATTAAATCTTTAACTTTTTTATTTGTTGACCTTACTGAAGAAAATAATCTAAGTAAAAGTATCTAACTAAAACATCATGATTTTTTTACAGTCTTGAATCAAGCATTGTAAAAGTGTCTGTAAGACTAGAAAAGTATAAATAAATACACATCTTATTATGTTTAGAAACAAATGAACTCACAGTAGTAGCTTTGATACTGGGATTTCTATTCAACTGGATACAATATGACCCTTTGAAAAACAGAGCAAAAGGAACCCCGTTAATGAGACAGGGTGAGAAATGGTATAAGGCTGACAGATTCTGTGAAAGGAAAAGTGTCAATGAGCTGGATGGAGAGAGCAGATGCATGTTGGACACAGAGCTGTCAATAGATACCCAGACAAGCAGTTGTCTAGTCTCTGTACACTCATAACAAGCTGTGAAGCCTCACCACTTTCCCCCTTCAGTTCCCCCTTGGCCTTGCTTAGGCCTGCTGTCTGGGGCCTAGGTGCCTGAAATCCTGTAATAACGATGGCATTGATCGCTGTGCCTGGGATGGCCAATTACAGCTTCCATAGCATGTAATGAGGAGCAATTGCTCTAGTGGCAATTACAGCAGCTATATAGGACCCCAAAACTGAGATGGAAAGCTACAAAGCCAAGAAAATGCAGTTGAAACAAATATGGGCTGCAATTATTATTGCACATTATAAACTGATATACTCAGCTTTCCTTGCAAATCAGCTGAATAATGAGGGTTTTTATTTAGTTTATTTGATTTCAATGGGCTCAGTTTAACAACCTTTGTTGTAGGTACCCTATATGCGAGGTAGTAGCTATGATTTGCTTTGCCATGCCATGTGTTCTTTTTCTTTCTTTTTAATTTTTTTTTAAATTTTGGTAGTACATTTTGTAAGTCATCAAATGTCACTTGGTTCCTCTTAAGTTGAAACTATATGCACCTAGGCAGCCATAGAGGCCAACCTGAAAAAAAAAGCCTCTCATATTGAATCTATCTCCGACCTTTGTATCAAGCTTACTTGCATGGCAAATGCAATCCTGTCTAGGCCTGGGAAAGTTCTGCTCCTTGCTGAATTTTTTATACTATTTCGCTAACAGCCAGCTAGATAGCCTCTCAGTCACTTCCGAAAGCCTCCTAACCTTCCAGTTTGTAAGCCAGCTATCATCTATCTATCCTGATAGCCTCCAGGTAGCTCCATCTCCTGAGTCAACTACCCTCCTGCCAGACTGGCAAAGACTCAGTCAACACCAAGTCAGTTTCTGAGTTACCCTACTGGTCCTGTGTCCCTGAGGCAGCAGGATGATGGATCTGTTGCTAATGTGTAACTCATTAGTCTCTCTAGGTAACTACTACGTGAGACTTCTGCCCTGGGTTTAGTAACACCAAGTCTAGTCTCATCTAGTCTAGTCTAGTCAAGTTACCTGAAGCAAAGCTTTTTCCCATTTCAGCCAACAGCTCTACTGCCTCCATTCCAGTTAAATAGCTAACCTTCAGTCTGGTAGACTCCTGAGTTGGCTAGCCTCCTCCCATTCCCAGCTTTGAAAAAGGTCCGTTAACACCAAGTCAGTTTTCGAATTGGTCACTACCCTTCCTGCTCCTGATCCCAGGGGGTCTCCTGTGCCTCTGGGTCAGCAAAACAATGCTTCTCCTGCTCTACTTATTGAGCCTTTAGGTCTTGGGTCAACCGATTTCAAGCCTGGTTAGCCAATGGTAGGGCAGGCACACAGCATGGCAGCTGCATGGTTAGCACAAGGTTGAGCCTCCAGAAATTTCAGCTTCCTCTCACAGTCTAAATACTCCAGACATGTATACTAGATTATCTGGTGATCTAAGTTGAACATAGAGATGAACACAAGGTTAGTTCTAGTAAATGAATAAAATAAACATACTGTATCCACTTCAGTTCATTCTATTAGAAAATGGCCAAGACTTGATAACAATTATTTATAAGTGACTTTTCAGTTTTTCCATACTACATGAATTGTTTCTCTAGTTGTATATTAAGATTTTATATTCTGTATAGCTGCAGGCATTAATTGTAGGGGTCCAAACACACCTAGAAAAAAAGAAGAAAATACACAAACCATAGTACGTAGGCTCATGTTTCCAAATAATTTTATTCTGTCAGTACAAAACAATTTTTCTTCTATAAACTTTACAAATCTGATAGGGTTCCAGCACCTGCCATGCATGGACCCCCAAAGATTTCACTGTACGTCTTTACTAAAGCTTGCGTGAAATGTCAAGAGTGTCTCTGACTTCAAACAAGAACAAATCAGTCATCTTGACGTTCAAACTCAAACAAGAAAATTCTCCATCAGTTCCTGACGCGTGCTTCAAGCTGGCATGTGCTTCAAATTGTTTCTGACTTCCCTTTGATGATGCACCATGAGATGAAATGAACCTCCATTTGTTTCTCACCCTCTCAGTTCCCAGGAGCGTGCTCTTGCTATGGTCTACAAGACAAAAACTCTTTCAAGTCCTCTGTGATCCACAGAAACATCTCTACAGCTTTGTTGCCACAAATAGGTTTTTTTTCTCCATTAGAAAATGTCCATACATCCTCAAAAGGTCAGTGTGAACCTGATATGTGTTTATCTTAGTAGACGTTAGAAAAAGAATATTATTTAAGGTTTAAGGTTTTCTTGTTCCTTGGTTTTGATCCCAATTGTTTCCCATTGGAAAACTTCAGCTCTATATAAGCTTTTGTCCGTGTGTAGATGACTGGGGGATCTTCCAGGAATGGCGGTACTATTTTCTGATTGGTCAGTGGGTTGTGACCTCATACATGTTTATTGCTAATCTGGAACATAACATGCTTTTGAGCAGGTTGCATATACATCCCACAGTAAAAGGCCCTCAGTATGCACCTGTGGCATTTTTACTATTTTTCTTCTTCTGTCTAACCCAACAGACAGTGTGCTGTCTAACCCCTTTGTGGTTCAATAAAGTACCTATCTAATGTATCTATCAATGTATCTCTATTAGCCAGAATTCAAGAAGCAATACAAAAACCATTAAAATTCTAAAAAGAAGTCCCTAAAATCAAATGACATCTGCATACTGAGTGAACTGCAATCTGTATTGCAATGCTAAACATTAACAGACTGACCCTAAGAAATTAGCGTAAAGTATAGGCTGTGGAGTACAATTTGTCATAGAAATCATAAACCACTTTCACGCATGAACTAGGACATGCTCAGAGAACCATTTTAGGATGTTGTCCACAACTAGCCATTGTTACATGTTACACATGACAGGATAAGGCACTTAGTTTGGTTTGGCCAAATGTGCTCTGTCTACATAAAGCATGGAGGAGGTAGGAAAGGAGCAATCCCACTGTGATGGATGTTTGCATTCGTATGCGCACCTTTGTCAGGTGATAGGGACATCCAGCTGTGGAGTGCATTTTCAACATCCCTAATATCGGTACCCCTTGGCTCTGTAGTCTGTTCTTTTTTTTTTTTTTTTTTTTTTAGCAAAGACAGCTCTTTAAATTTACAACCATGCACTTTTCAAATGATGCCCATGTGAATTGAAGAGCATCTGTGCAATCATTTATAAATGATAAACGTATTCATTAAAACGGGCCTGCTTTCTTTCTTCAGTCTCTGTCATTATTATTACATGTTGGATGTTCAATTCATATCTCACAAAATACCCAGGTGAACACTTTAATATAGTCTTATTAAATATATACAACAGAAAAAATGTTATTACTTTTGATCGACTTGCTAACAGTTGTCTTGCTTTGTGAGGAAATATTAACAAGATTTGTAACAGCACATAGTTTAGTTTGTGGCACAATATAAGTACCCACGCTTGTAGCTAAAGTGAGATGGTTTGATAGTATTACATGCTGGCATTTGGCCTAATGCTCTTTGGTCTTTTCTTATATCGATTTGTGCAAAGACAGTTTATTTTATGCCCTGAATACCATCTGTGTTGTAAACCTGAAGAAGGTTACAGTCACATAAAAATAAGAACTATTTCCACATTTATCTGTGCCGCTACTTACATGCTTCAGTATATAAGAAGCTATACGTTTTTGCTATTTTAATAATAACAATAATAATAATGATAATAATACTCCACACGTTTTGTCCTGCCTGGACAAAACACTGTTGTTCAGTTGTGCAGAATCTAAAGCAGTGGATTTATAACAGATATCTCTGTACTTCAGTGAAGGACGTTTATTTTGTCACTCCTCAATCTCTGGTGTGTCGGGCTTGATATAGACTGAAGCGAAGTTATGGGGTCAATGTCTCAATGGCAAATCAATACACAGTGTATTCACACAATAATATTTACTATATGTGAGTGGTGGGCTAAATAGAGGAAGATTTTGCCTTTGCCCCAGGCATCTATTAAAGTTTTTAATAGAAGGCTAAAGGGCCATATTTGTTGCCAGGAGTGTATCAATTAAATTGGAGATTGTGGCTTTTGTAGATGCTGATACCTGACAGGCTAATCTTAGGGCAAATGTGTTCTGGACTTGGTTTCTTCACTAGCTGAACTCCTCATTATGCTCGGTGATTGAAGTTGATGAAATTGTGAATTTTTTATAAGCACCTGTTAACAAGCCTGAGCAGGAATTATCTTTTGCAGGAAGGGATTAGTGACATGAACACAAAAAAATTAGTGAAAAAGAAAAACTGTAGTCAAAATCTGAATATTTCTGTCTGCAAAAATGTAACTGTTGAGCAGCAGCAAGACTATGTTGCAAAGAGGCTTGCAGGCATGCAGTATCTGTAGGCTGTAGGCTAATGCAAGCTAGCAGCTACAGGTAGTAGGCAGACAAAACCGAAGAATGTAATCCAAAATCTGAAGCTTTAAAAATGAGTTGAATTCACACTATACTATAACAGCCTTTGTGAAGGTAGTATTTGTGTTGCTGGAATGCAATACTTTGTAGGGTGTTTTCATTATGTTTGTCCTCTTCAACCCCCATACAGGCACACACAACAGCAGAAAGATGGGGCTCTGGCATTTATACACTGTGATAGAAGAGCAAAATGCCCGTAATCCTTTACATTCTGCTCATTCATTCGCTCTTTTTCTATTACAATCTTTTTCTGGTTGTGGAAGCTGTCTGCAGATCTAACCATGACTCTGTCTTTGTGATCTGTTTGCCTGTTTGGATGTCTGACTTTCAGAAACTATTCCTTTTACTCTCCTACACCCTTCTTTATTTTTTTCTCTGTTGTGTATAGATCTTCTATCATCTCTCCTCTTTTCTCTTGCTGCATCTTTGACGCTGTGTAACTTTAATATCTGGGCTTAGAACAAGGACAGAGGCAGCAGCTCAGTGACAGTCAGACATGTGGGAGCAACACAAACACCCTTCAAAGCTCTTTTTTATGTAAGCAAGGGATAAGAGAAACCCAGCACATAGACGCAGCCATGAGAGAGACTGATTGAGGCTTTGGCGCGAACATGCGAAAGGACGCTGCGGGTCTGTAGCTTTCATTAGACTAAACACACAAACAGGCACGCGTACACACACATCAGCGTTGTTAGCTAAGAGGGAACGAGGTGTGGAGAGGTTACAAGATAATCAACACTCCCTCTCCACCGTAAACCCACACAATAAAGAGTTGACATCAATATGCCAGTGCAGTCATCACCACAATAGTGCCTGGCACTGAAGGGGGAAAGGGCCTCCACAGTACATCCACACTGATTAAACCATGATGAGGGTGTGTGCGTGTTCTCTGAAAACGTACTAGATGGATATCCATGTGTATGTTCCCCGACATGCACCTGAGACTTTGACACCTTTTAGAAGAATTTGTTTTTCCTCTCTTTTAACCAGTTTGTTGCCAAAAGGGGACACTCCACGATTAGCTGTCCCCCCATTACATAAATACTGGACTTACCTGCGTTTTGTAGTACGCTGTTGATGCCAAAGTGTTGTGAAGATGCCTGCAGTCAAATTTGTCATCTGTGTTTGGCAAGGAATGTAAAAATAATTTAAAGGATGTTTTTGGTACTACTAAAATATGTTAAAGAAGTTTGTTTCAAACTATGGAAGCTTGTTTTTGCACTGGAAAAACAAACAAGATGTCCGTTCGTAACTCAAAATTTTGGGTAAGTATGTCAAAATTTTGGGGTCATTATTTTAAGTTAAACACAGCTTAACAAATTTTGTTAGACCACGACCCAATGTAAGATTTATGGCAAACACACCCTTAATGATAAGTACTGGTAAATACCAAAATCCGTTTTTATGTTTCTATAATGGTTGATCCACATATATGTTCAAGGTGGGTGATATTTTTATGTTAAAACATAATAATCATTGTTATCCATGAATTTTCCAATGTACTATTTAAAAAAAGAAAAAGAAATTTTTAAATAGTAAAGTGCATCAATTAAAGGTTCAGGTTAGCAATAGGTTCAATTATTGCTAACCTGTCCTATCAGCAGGTTGGGGTGGTTCTCATCTATCTCTCCAGTAACCCTTTCAACCCGGGTACTAAGGTATTTTATTTCAGCCCAACTGAGCCCAAATCCCTCTCTAGCTAAATACAATAAGCATGAAAGAAAGCTAAACAACAACTCAGAGAATTACCTTCTATAGATTTACCCAGTGGTAAGAATATTTCTGGTCTTTGTTGTTGCTGCATTTCCTTTTCTTTGTGGTCCTTTCCATCATTTTAACAGTTTTTCAGCAATGCAGAAGAGGACGACATGTTCACCTTGACTTCACCCAAAATGATAGCCTCTCCTGCTTTCTTCATAGCTGCTTGATAAAAGGCAGACTTTGGTGGTGAAACAAAGTTTAAACATTACAGAAAATTAAAATGTTGGACATTAAAATGTGGAAGAGGGGCACAGGGGCTAAAAATGCTGTCCAGTCCCACATATAGTGGAACATCTGGTCACTCTGCACAAACATAAGCACTGTGATGGCATAAAACATAAATGTGTAACATAAATGTGTGTCTAAACTTCATTGTGGTTTAGTACAAAGCATAAGGTTAGAATATTTACTTCCCAATTACAGCTCAAATAAGCAAGAAAGTCTTCCAGGCAGCTGAGTGTGTAGCATCAAAATTATACTGTTTTCTTAATGTAAATCATACCCCGAGTTAATGGTAAGTATTCTTTGTGAACACTTCTTAAATATTGAACAGATACTCCTCTCTCAGTGAGAGAGAAGTGTTTATTCTTGCCAGTGGTATTTGTGGAATGCATATCATAAAGGGTAAAATGAAACTCATCTGTCTGATAATAGGAAGCAGGACACTTTAGAATAGCTACTGTGCACCATGGCACTTACTCAGAGGCTCACAATCCTCTGAATAAGTGTTTTATTCAAATGATTGAGTTACTTGTTATATAATACATCTAATGGTGTTCAGAAAGTCCTGTCATGTAGATGATCATCCCTGAACAAAAGAAGATACGGTAAAAAAGGTTTGTATTCATATGACGAAAATGTAGCATTGTCTCTTCTGTTCTTATATCAGCAGCCACATGCCTAACTTCTATGTTACGTGCGTAAAATAATATTAGGACACAGGTTTAATTACACTCCTTAACATATGGTTGTCCAGTAGTTGAATTTGATGACAGGAACGCATTTCAAAAAACTGGTGACAGGCCCATGTTTACCACAGCTAGCATCCCCTCTTCTTTAGACAACAGTCCATCTGGGAACTGAGGAGACCACCTGCTGGACTTTTGGGAGAGTAATGTTGTCCCATTTTTGTCTGATAGAAGATTCTAGCTGCTCAACAGCCCTGGGTTTTCTTCTATATATATATCCTTTGTCATGATGCACAAACTATTTTCAACCAGTAGAAGGTCTGGACTGCAGGGGGGCCAGTTCAGCACCTAAACTCATCTACCATGACGGGTTTAGCATTACCTTCCTGAAATGTGACATCATCAAAGCATCATTTGGATGGGAACATATGCTGCTGTAAAACCCGTATGTACCTTTCGGCACTGATCAAGCCATCCCAGTGCCAGTGGCAGTATTTCTGGATGTTCACATATAGCTTCTTTGCATCAAAGAGCTTTAATCTGCATTTGTGGATGGAAGTGTGTTCACAAGACGGTGATTCCTGGAAGTGTTCCTGAGCCCATGCAGTGATTTGCGTGACAGAATCATGTCTGTTTTTAATATAGAGCTGCCTGAGGGCCTGAACATCATGGACATTGAATTTTGATTTTTGCCCTTGTCTATTGCACACACAGATTTCCCCAGATTCTCTGACTCTTCTGATGATATTATCTCCTGTAGATGATGAAATATTCAAAGTCTTTGCCCATTTACGCTGACGAACATTGTTCCAAAATTTCTCCAGAACTAGACTGTTTTTTTTTTTGCAGATTTTCCAAATCAAGTTATTTACCTTTTGCCCATTAGCTAATTAGCTGTGAAATGTTCCTCCAGCTGTTTCCTTTTAGTACCTCGTACTTTCCAAACTTTTGTTACCCCCATTCTGACATTTTTGAGATATGTTGCTGCCGTCAAATTTAAAATGAGCAGATACTTTTCATGAAATAGTAAAATATCTCATTAAAAAAAATCTAAATGTTTTCTGTGTTACTGTAAATAAAATATGGGTTTATGATATTTGCAAATCATTGCATTTTATATTTATTTGCATTTCACACTGTGTGCCAACCTGTTTGGAACTGGAGCTGTAAATCAGTCACATTTTCTTTCTCTCAGCCTTCCCAAAGCAACACAGCAATACATTCTCAGTGACAAGTGGCACTTGGAAGGCATTAGCTGATTCTTTATATTTCACACAGGATAAGTATTTCATTTAGATTGAGGAGCGATGTATTGGATAAACCTATAATGAAGTGTTTTGTAATTGTGGCACACACACAGTAGCGAGCCGTGCTTTAGTAAAGTCATCTTCTGCCTTTAGATGGCAGCAGCATGCCGCTCCATCGCACAGAGCGAGCCAAAGAGAAGCAGAATCTGATGGATGTCTGGACCAAAGCTAGGAGCGAAAAAACAAAAAGGGACAGTTAGAGCTCATTATTTCTTTGATTCTTTAATCTTCCTCATGTCTTCATCCAAATCTTTGTTATTGGTAATAGGCTGTCTTTCCAGTGAGAGAGAAAAAGCCTTTAATAAGAAAAAAAAAAATCCCCAAACTAGCACTGCTTTGCTCGTCTTGTTGTCTAAGTTTGATGTCTCTTCCATGTAATTGAACTTGATGAATGCTGGCGTTGTTTTCCTGCGAACATGCTTTGTCCTTTCAACCCCATCTGACATATCTGGGTTGGCCGGTTATTTTCAGAAAACAGTTCTGTACCTGCCTGTCTGACGAAGAGCTGAGGTTTGAATTGTCAGTTATATGAGAAACTTTTATTTTTTTATGCATGATTTTGCATATTTTGACATGTCTGCACTGCGTAAATTAGATGACGATATTTTATCAGATAAACGACTTCCAATGTTATCTCAGTGTTTCCAGATTTGACCCTGAAGCAGGGTTAAAATGTTTTCCAAAATCTGGGTCAGATTTTGACAAGAAGATGCAGCTATCATGAACCCAGCCGCTCTAAAAAGAGCCACCCGGGAGTGTGTAAACACCAAATGCATATGCTTGTTTCATATGTTTCCTCCAAGTCAAACTGTTTAGTCAAAAAGCAATTCAGCATTTATTCTTTTTCTGTTCTGAGCAGACATGGCACTGATTTGTTCTTTGTTAATTTGTTTCTTTTTAATGAAAAAGATGAAGACTGAAACATCTTAGGGTTTTATGGGTCAGCAAAAAAGCAATTTGAAAATGTCGCCGTGTGATCTGTGAAATTGCGGTTGCATTTTCACCTTAAGGAAGGAAAAAAAAAGCATTTCTCAGAGAGATTAATTGCTATGAAAATCATCCGTAGTGTCAACACCCCGGCACTAATTCATCTACCTTATCACTTATAGTCTTTCCACTTTGTGCCCTATTGGTGGGCTAGATTTTGTTTCCCTGCCAGGAAGGTAATTCTAGTAGAGTAATTTTAGCTCGGTCGCACATTAATGTTGTGACTGAGGAACAAAAAAATCTGCTGAATACTTCTGCTCGTCGCTTTTATGTGTTGCTCTGATTCAATATTTTTGTCTTTCTTGTTTTTGCTTCAATCTTTGTAACACGTTGCTTATTCAAATGAAGCTTGACAGTCACACGTCACAGATCAGTGAGCGTAAGAGAACCAGTATGAGTGCTCGGTGCTGTGTGCTTGGAAAAGTTTATGTAACTCAGCTCTGGTCACTAGACCTATACCTTCCAAACAGAAAATAAAGGGAGAGAGCAGGAAAGAAAGGGAGGGAGAAACACCTATGAACTTAATTACCCAATGAATAATTAATGTTTGATTGCAGTTTTCCCCCAGGCTGTCAACACAAGATAATTTATCATAAGATTATAATTTATCACTAATTGCTTTGGCAAGAGGTTTATGATTAGAATAATTTGCTTATTAAATGCACAAATTTTATTAAGCAGCAAACTTTTGTGTAAAGTACGTATCGCTTTAGCTGCGCCCACACCGTCAGGAAAAGTGCCATTAAATTGCGTTTAATCGAGTTACACATACGGGATTAAAAATAGTTGTTTACTCAGTCATAATGCAGTCCTGCTTTCCATAATTTAGTTAAACAAAACAGGTGATTATTCTAATACAGAGCGATGCATACGACCCAGGGAGCCATTTTTGCTCAGAGAGGTGCCTCGGTATCCTCAAAGCCAAGAAAAGCACAACAGCATCCTAAAGACTTAAGCTCCTCTGTGAATCCTGTTTACTCCTCTAAGCTGTAATGCCTATTTAGATGAGGAGAATTTGGATTGTTTGTCTCTGGCATAATGAATGTTTGTTGTCTGGCGTGGAAATCTTTGCGGAGTAGTCACAGTATCGTTGCTGTGGGCAGGACAGGTGGAAGGCTTGTGCTCGGTGGCTGTCTACAGGACATACCGGTGCTCAGTGTTTGACTTTGCTTTTATCCTTGACAATGCAATTAACTTTAGTAAACCATCCTTCATTAATTGTTAGAAATGCATTCTTCTGTATTTTGCTTTTTTTATTTCGCTTAGATTTTTTATAACCATAATACACATTTTAAATGAAAAAAGGCAAAAAGATTAAATTTTTTTTATTGTAATATTTTAACAGTGTCTCAGTTTGGCTGCGTGTCTCTTTAAAAAGTATTTGCCCCCTTCCTGATGTCCTATATTTTTTCTATATTTGTCATATCTCCAAAAGTTGATTCTGTTCATCTGGACGTAGCGTTTTGTGGGAGAAACGTAGTGGACTGGTTTCAGTCATTATGCAAATGTACTGTTTATAAGATTGGGGAAACCTGCAGTCAGCTGAGACTGAAGAAGTCACTTGGATGAGTGACGAAACGTTTCTCCCACAAAACGCTACGTCCAGATGAACAGAATCAACTTTTGGAGATTTACTTTCCTGGATGATTGAGAATGCATCAAGATATATTTGTCATATTTTCATGATTCAGATCATCAACAACTCTGTAACATTAGATAATGATGACCAGAGTACATACAAAATGTAGTTTTTAAATGATGATCACATTTATTGAAAGAAAAACATTGTCCCAAACCTACCTGGTCCTGCGTGAAAAAATAATTACCACCTTAAACCTATTAACTGCTTATGCCACTCTTGGCAGCAGTAACTACAACCAAGCATTTGCAATAACTGGTAATGAGTCTTTCACATTGCTGTGGACGAAGTTTGGTCCACTCTTACTTGCTGAATTGTCTTAATTTAGCCATACTGGACAATTTTCAAGTGTGAGTGACCTTTTTAAGGTCATTCCAAAGCATCTCAGTCTGATTTGAGTCCAGAAGTTGGATAGGGCACTCCAAAACCACTTTCTTGGTGTGTTGGTGTGTTTTGGATTATTGTCCTGCTGCTTGAGCTTCAGTTTAGACATTTAGACATTCTCTTTCAGGATTTTCTGGTAGAGAGCAGAATTCATGGTTCCATCAATTACAGCGAGTTGTCCTGAAGCATCAGTACAGCTCCAGGCCATCACATTTCCACCACTATGTTTGACTGTTGCTGTGATGTTCTTTTTTAATGAAATGCTGTGTTAGTTTGATGCCAAATGTAACAGAACTCAGACCTTTTAAAAAGTTCTCTTTTGTCTCTTTAGTCCACAGAATATTTTCCCAAAAGTCTTGGTGATCATCAAGATATATTTTGGCAAATTTGAAAAAAGCCTTTGTGTGTGTGTTTTTAAAAAAAAAAACCCTCTCCCATTAAAGCCATTTTTGCCTAGTCTCTTTCTTTTTGTTGAATCATGAACTTTGACCTTAACTGATTTCTTTTGTGACCTCCTAGATGAGTCATTGTTGCGTTCTTGGATTAATTTTTGTAGGCCAGCGATTTCTGGAAAGAAGAAAGTTTTCTCCATTTGTGGATAATGGTCTCTCACTTGCTTTCTGTAACAGTTGTGACAAATATGGAAAAACTGAGAAATCAGGAAGGGGCAAATACTTTTTCACAGCACTGCAGGTGTGGGTAAGAACATACAGTATATCCAGTGGTTAATTGAAAAGTTTGCCTTCTGTGTTAGCTGCTGTAATGCTTGCATTACTGCTGTTGCCACAGCAGTCCGCATATTCATCTCATGCTACACATTTCCACCTTGGGTTTAGTCTCTGTCCCCCAACCCAGCAGGACCAATCCATCTTTTTCCAGCAATGAACCAAGGCATGTTGATTCCCATTCAGGTTGCAAACCTTCAAGTGCCTTCATTATCACCAGCATCATCATCGCAAAGTTTTAAAGTTCCCCAAATGGAGACCTTCTTCACTTTGGCTATGCTTTTATAACTGGTCCAAACAGAACTGTGGTCCAAACTAATTAAGAAAAATAAACGAATTTATCATTAGGGCAAACAGGTGAGTCATGGTTGCTATGCCAACAAGATGCTGAATTCATCCGAAGGGTGAAAGCATTGCGCCTCACATTTTTGAAGCGCAAGCCCACACCGGCAAAATAATGTAATGTGAGCCAGCAAGGGAAAAGGAAAAAAAAAAAAGCTGACACAGGCAAACCATAATAGAACAAAAAAATCCCCAAATTATAGGCTTAAAAATACCACAAATTGAATAAAACCCACTGAAACAGTTTCAATAAAAATTGTATGTTTTGTGTCACAGATCTTATTTGTGTAAAGGCTGCCATTTAAATTCATAAACCATTCACATCCAAAAAAGAGGAAAAAAAGTAAAAGTTGTATAATGATGTAAGAGCCACGGAGGCTGGGGGCCTCAGAAAAAGACAAAATAATTGGTTAACTGGTTCATGGTTAGAGAAGACAAATTATTCTTCTAAGCAACAGCCAGCTGTGATACATAGTGAAAGATCTGTTGTGTAAAGGCTGCATTTACTGTGAGCCAAGGAATATGAAGCCAAGAAGCACCCCAATGTGATATAATTGCTCCCAGACTGGCTGGAAGTGAGCGCCCAGGGGTCCAAATCCAAAGACTCTTGGCCTGTATGAACTTAGTTACAGGTGCCTTTTGTGATCTAATGAGCTAAATATGCAGACAAGCTTTTAAAACAGATTGTATTTTGTACCCACACCAGGAAGAAAACGTACTTTTTCGGTTGCTTTCATTTCATTTTTGGCAGTTGCTAGACTCTATCATGCTGAGTGCATGGGTACACATCTGCAGTTGACAGAACTGACTGTATATTTTCTCCCTTATTCTCGTCACACTGAAATCCAAAGAGCCTCACATCTTTTCTGATGAAATGATATTTACATAAGATAACACTGCAGGATGTATTTCTGATGTGTTCTCCACATTTACTTTATATCCTAATAGAGCACAACTTGGATAACATATTTCTGATGATTTTTTTTTTTAATAGTAGAGTTTAATTTATAATTTAGTCTAGACTTTGAGCTCATTGCTCTCTTCACATATTTTACATAGACACTGGCTTGAGGTGAAGCCTACAGGTGGATGCTGAGGTGGTTGAGGGGCCAAAACAGCAGATATCAGAAGGAGAGATAGGAATATAGGAACAGGAATCTAATGCCAAACTGGGAGAGAGTATTGTGTATGTGATTTTAAGCTAATCTTTTCCATTTGTGGCCTGATATGGTTTATTTTGATAATCAAGACCAGTCGGGTATGTTGGGCATTAAATAAAAATGTTTGAGATTTTTTTTTAATTCTTGCAATTCATGATTTTATGTGTCAAAATGCAGTAATAAACAGTCTTCTGCTTGTACAAAGGCAGTAATTGTTAAAGAGTGAAATTCCTGAATGTTTACGCTACACAAGCACAATGAAGCATTGGGTGTTGATAATTTCCTCCTCTGTTAATATTTTATTTGCCAAGAACTTTGTAACAAATAACAGTGAGTATCTTATCTTGTGGATTAACTCCAATTCCACCGTCTTGGACTGCAGCTGGGAAAAGTAGACCTTGTTTTCCTTAGACGCCTCGATGAGCTCTGTACAGCGACATAAACCAGTTCCACCTGCTGCAGGTTCTGGTTAGAGTGACCCTCCAGCTCGGAACAGATCTCAAGAGCAGAAGAACTACTGTTGCCAGATCTTCTCTGTAGAAGAAGCTGAATCATAGCATAACAGCAACATGGCAAGTGAGGCAGCTGGTAGCAAAAGCGTAAGATGGGAAGAGCCAGGGCTAGCGTCTTAGTCCCTGAACTTTCAAAATAAGAGCGAGTTGATTGTCAAACTACATGATTTTCAGATGGTGACATTCAGAACATGTAATTTTGCTCAAAAAACATATACTTGGGTTGGTCATCCAGATATGGAATTGGCTACCCAAGTAAAGTCAATGTGTGGGAAGATGCTGAGCAATACACATGATTGGTTTTGATGAATATTTGTAAGAATTTTTCTAAACATAATTAGTCCTGACACTCACATGCCATGTCTTGGCATTTAGAGGGAAACGAGGAGTTGTGTGGGCTGCTAGAAGCAATGTGTGTCCCCGTCCTGCTGTCCAATCAATGTGAGAGGACAGGAAAGGAAGGGCTGAGGGCCAGCGCAACAATTTGTAACACCCTCACTTCACAGTGTGCACACGTCACTAAACGTTACTCTCAACGTACATGTACTCGCACACACAAATGTGCAGGTTTTGTCTCACCGGCTGGGAAACGGATAATGCGTGTGTTATCAGTGCAGCTGTAAGGTGCTCTTATCAGCCTCCTGAGGAAGTTGGACAGATATCACTTCTGGTGGCAAAGACATGGACTACATATGGCACAGATAGCAGTCATTTTGACACACAAAAAGAACACAAGCGCACACACGAGCACGCAGTTGGAGACACCCTGTATTAAAGGGTTTGGCAGCCGTGTTGAAACCGTCAGACAGCCAATCAGGGGATCGATGGCAACCGTGACTCGCCCAATGACCCACACTGTTATCTCCACAGGCCAAACCTCCCCTCCCTTCTGCCTCTCTGTGCACTTTGCTGTAGCTTTTCTTGCCTTTCCCTGCCTCATCTCTAACATTTCTTTGCTTCATCAATCAGTAAAAAACTTTCTTTATTTCTTTCTCTCCTTCTTGCATTCTTTCTTTCTTTCACACTGCATGCTGGGAGTCTGGTGGTGGAGCATGTGATGAGTGGACTTAGAGGTTGAGAGCTGTTTTTTTCAAACTTTTTGTCATTTTTCTATTTTCGTTTATGGCTTGCTGGTTATATTTTTAAACTATTATTTTCTTCTTTTTGTTAGTGTTTTTGGTTGTGACTCCTCTGCAGGGATGGCGTCCTCTCACCCCTGTGGAGAAGGTGCTGTTGGCAGTTGGTGGGGCATGGAAATATTGCACATGCCTCCCGTATGATCAAGGGAGTTGTTTTTGTTAAGCAAATTCAATTGGTTATTCTACTAATTGAAAGTGGGATTTCAATAAATGATGAGTTTATTTAAATTTCCCCCTTGGCTGTACTGTCCACCCGAATTACACTGTCCGGAGTTCCGCCCTTTGTATCTAACGAAGCGCTGGCACAGGCGCTTAAATGCTTCTGAAGAACGTCTAACGGATTCAAAACTGTGAGTTTAGGGGTCGGTTGCATTCTGTGCCAGGAGCGGAGGCCCTGGCGGACTGATCCCCGGCTACCAAGACTGGCAATTGGGACATGGAATGTCACCTCTCTGGTGGGGAAGGAGCCTGAGCTAGTGCGTGAGGTTGAGAGGTACCGGCTAGATATAGTCGGGCTCACCTCAACGCATGGCTTGGGCCCTGGAACCAGTCTCCTGGAGAGGGGCTGGACTCTGTCTCAGTCTGGAGTTGCCCCTGGTGAGAGGCGGTGGGCTGGGGTGGGTATTCTAATATCCCCTTGGCTTGCTGCCTGTACGTTGGGGTTCTTCCTGGTGGATGAGAAGGTTTGTTCCCTGCGCTCAGAGTAGCCAGCCTTTTTAGAGTCCCTGGGTGGGGTGCTGGAGTGCTCCGCCTGGAGACTATGTTGTCCTACTGGGAGACTTCAGTGCTCATGTGGGTAAGGACAGTGA
>VUQG01038635.1:0-15387 GCA_015106755.1 Etia nguti
TTCTTTCTTTCTTTCTCCATTTCCTATCCCCCAGTCAAGTCTGTCCCGTCTGTAACAACTGAAAATAAAATAAAACAAATAAATAATAATAACAAAGGTCAATCAAATGGACCAATATGGCAAGGCCGTAATGATCCACTTGGTAAAGTAAATCTGTTGGGCATCTTTCTTGACCTTCAGACAGTAATTCTGATGGTTAAAGAACCAAACGGGACAGGCAAAAAAAAAAAAAAGGTAAATGGTAGTATTTAGTGCTACTGAATGACAAATAGAAACACAGTATCGGTCCTTGTGGTTACTGGCGTAAAGAAAACTGTCCCGTCAGTCCCCTCACACAACAACTGATGAGTAGCTGTAGACAGAGCTGCTGCATTTAGAGCCTACAAGTGGATTATTGTTTAGAGGCCTGACTATTTAATATCAAGCAGCATGATATTCACACCTGTAGCTGTCCTCCATGTTAATATTTTAATAAGGTACGATAGATGACTCAGAGCCTGTTATTAATGATGATTACGTTAAATTTCCTTCTCCTCACGTGGCATTTTACATGACTAATGAGTTTGAATTACACAAATCCTTTTGTTTTTAAATTATTATTAACAAATAGCCCATATAATACCACTGCACAGTGGACAAAACTGACAATGAATATGTAATTATGTACCATTTATGCATTTATGAAACTGGCTCAAAACTGACTGCTTGGGTTGTTTATGCAAAGATATTAATCGGATCCAGAGCACTCCTGCACATTTTAACTTTTATCTTTATGGCAAAAATACAAGGGAGCAGCCTCTCTAGAAGCTAAATTTTGGTTAGCACGCAAAAGACACTGTTTATAAAGCGAGCACAGAGAACGGTATTAGAATTTAGCATTTTGCAGATACTCATTTGGGGTTTTAAAAGCTCTAACGCCTTCATTTCCAAAAGCAGCATGTTACTTGTTTCAATACGAAACACCTGAAGGACAAGTGAGGTCAAACTGACACAGGCATAGAGACCAGTTGGTGACAATATGGCAATCACTAGTCATTTTTATAGTTATGATGTGATTAGTCGCTGGAGGTTGCTCGCAGCTAGCAGTTACTGTGAAATCAACTACTAAACCCCTTTAATTTTGATCAAGAGATTGATTTGTGCCACCCTGATAAATACTGGTTGCTAGAGAAGAGTGTGTACTCTGTGACGTTCCAAAAGGTTATTAGTGTAACAATAGACACAGAAAGCTATACAGTACTGCACTAAAAACCTCTTTGCAGTTGCTCTGGTTGTTACCAGATTGCCACAGTTTGCAAGTTATTGCCTGCCATGCAATCTAGATTCACCTTCAAAGTATAACTTGTGCCGGTGCAACTAAAATCGACAGTCTACTAGCGACTAGAGTAACTGTAAAGGAGTTTTAGACGCAGGCTCTGTGAACATAGATAGTACAAGCTTTATTAAAAAGCTGATAAACTAAAATCCAGATGGTCCAGATGACTGGAGATGAAGATGAGAAACACTGAAGCACGTGGGAGGAAAATATACAATCTGCAAAGGACAAAGGGAAATACAAGACTTCACAGAGGCCTGATTGGGTTGAGGTGAAAGCAGTCAAATACAGATGAAACTAATGAGGACAGAGCAAACAATAACAAGGAGGAAAGGGGACAAACAGGAATCACAGCAGAAACAAGATATCAGAGTCAGAGTAAAACAGGAATTAACCCAAATACAAGTAACTTAGACAAAGAGATAAAGACCAGCGCTAGCACATGATGTCAGATACAGGGGGACACAAAAGTAAGAGGTAGGGAAGGAAAATAATGACATTAGAAACAAGTGAAAAGTAATAGAAGCCAGAGGGACTGCAAAAGCTTGCTGCTCTGCCCCAAAGGGATAAACCTCAGCCAACTTCGTACAGTAGTTTCTAGACACAAATACAATGTTTCTCAGCTCAGTCCAGAAGCCTGTCCACTCTGTAAGGTTTACTCCTGCCCTGCTTTTTCACACCTGCTGCAATTAGCATGCAGCTCCCTGTTGCAGCAGATGTGCAAAAACAGAGCCGAAGCAATTACCTCGAAGACAGGTAGGCTCTGTGGACTGTGTTGATAAAATGGGTGTTGTTATTTGTGCTAGCAAGACATCGGAGGTTACAGCTCACAGTTACATGCTGCCGTCATAACGCCATGTGTGACAGCATGTCCTTGAGACAAATTTTTCTAATGAAACAAAACAAGCAAACTTTGAAGTTTGTTTTCATGTGCGTGATGCAACACGCTTTCAACATCGTTTTCGATTTGAAGTCTTAATATCTGCTCAAGGTGATTGTAATTGTTTGTGTGTGTGTGGTTTTGTGGTTGTGTGTGGGCAGACTTTGCTATGTGTGCTCTCCCAAGTTCACCTCCAAACACAAAACAGCGCATTGATCTCTTAGTCTTACTCCCTCATGCACATACCCCACCCAACACACATACACACCCACCCACACACACACATTGTCCCTTAACCACAGCCTCTCATCTAAGTGGATCTAAACCACTTATCCCATCAATGCTGTGTGTGTCTGTGTGTGTACGTCTTACAGGGGACCCTGGATTTTTGTCATTGACCTAACCAAGACCACTGAGCATTGAACTAAAGGCCTGGAAAGCTTTTTATCCATCCATCCCCCAGTTTTTTCTACTCCTCATCAATCTATCTCCAGCCTGCAGCATCTTGTTTTCTCCTCCAGTGATTCGGTTACCTTATCCTACACGGTTCTCTGACTTTTCTGTCTCTCTCTGTCTTTTTCTCTCAATCAGATATAATTCAGTCTTTTACTAACCCTTCTTATTTTTGGGGATTTGTTTCATATTAGCTACTTAATTAGCTAATATAAAAAAAATCACCCTTTATGCATGATTTTTTTAAAAAAGACCAAATAGCTAAATAAAAAGAAAGATATGGACAGTATCAGCCCAAACGATTTCTACACCAGCACTGTGTCAACAGGTGCAAGGACAGGAGCACGTCGGTAGGAGAGCAGCAGTAATCCCAGAGCTCCATATGTCCCTAAAAAGGATGCGTTTCAGGCAAGGCGAGCTCCAGGTCACCTGTATTTGAGCTCATAAAATGACAGAAATAGACTTGAAGTGTAAACATATGTTTGAGATTGGCTTTACAGGAGTACAGCTTGAGAAAAATGTGAGCTGTTGACCAACTGTTTCGACAGCTGAATTGATTAAAGTGTTCTGTCAGAAGGTCATGAGACAACTTGCCTCTTTCACTTTTTTTTCTATGCTTTTTCTATGTAAGCGCTTTCTCTCTGCCATTCATAATTTAATGATCCCCTGACATTACAGGGTTAAAATACACCAAAAATGCTTCTTTAATTTAAGTAAGTTAAATTAGTTTGTTTTTCCTAAAGAAGAAAGGACAACAGTGACAACAGCTTCTTTTTTTTAGACCAATAACAAAAATGTGCTTGTTCCATCCTAATCAATATTGAACTGATAATCAGACCAACTTACTACAACTGTTATGACATTTTTAGTAAAGGCAATAGGCTTTTTTACTGTACAATGTAGTTGAGCTATTCTTTATAATTATATTAACCCTTGTTAGCTGTTTTTATATGTCTAAAAATGGTATCAAAGCAGGCTGACTAAAGAGGCTACATCAGCTTGTTTAACATTTTAGCCTGTATGTTTACAGTAATTAGGTAAAGATACTGTCAGTGATTTCATTGTGTACCAGGTGTTTTGCAGAAACAAGGCAAGGTCTAACCAAAATGAACAAATTACAGTTTTAGGGATGTGGGGCTAAAACAACCATCTTCCGACAGATAATAATCTGCAAAGAGTCAACGAAGGAAAATACCAAGCTGGAAATGAGCAGAACAGGTTCCCTTTAAAATACACCCGTGCATCGTGACTGTTGAGGACTCTCGGTCGCGAAGCATAATGTGACCCAGTACATTTAAATATGACGTCATAGAAATCCTGAAAAGGGAAACGAATTGGGAGCGCTGGAGCTGGATCGTCACAGCACTGACGCCAAAAAACACCTCGTACATTTCTCTGTGTTGCCAGCTGCTGCTAGCAAAACGGCACTGTTTGCTGCCTTCTTGCATCATCAATAACTCTCTGTCGCTATGTGCAATTATGTACAATAAATGAGGATTGTGGCTTGTGTGCACTACCACGGGCACTATCAATGTGTGGCAAAATACTTGAATTAAATATATATCTATTTATATATGCACACACACACACATATCTGCTCTGCCTCACATCTATACTTTCAGAAACACTTCCCACAAAGGGATTTTATGTTAAAAACATGCTTTAATCTTGTAGCTTTGATGATTTTGTTTTATACATTCATGCCAGTAATGCATATTGGATTGAGATGAACTGAAGCAGAACTGTCCTCTCTCTCTCTCTCTCTCTCTCTCTCTCCCTGTCTCTCTCTTTGCTGTCTTTCCACATTTCCCTGTTTTTCACTTTTCTATAAGGCTTTGTCAAAAGCTCTCCCCCATTCCCCTTTCAACCCAAACACCGGAAGCCTGGCGCTAAACTGTGAAAACAACAACTATGTAAAGAAGAATGTATTATGCATATCTCACTGTAAACATGATGATTCAATTAGACCGCAATGCAAACGCTGTGTCAGAAGCATTTAGCACATGCTGTGCGCCTCTCATAAATGCAAATTGTTGGTACGTGTGTGGGTGTGTGTTCATATCTGGCGCTATGTGAATACATTTAAATTGCTTTGTTAGTAAAAATGCCCCTGAAGTTAAAGACATTTGACTATTTAATGTGCTACAAGTTAGAGTAGTACACGTTTTTGGTTTGCTGTACCAACAAAAAAAAGTCACTGCAGCTGGAATTATGAAGTTATCATGATGTTGGAAATTGGATATTCAGGGGGTAGGGTTTTTTTTTCCATTGCCATGTACCTGCAGGGCAAATAAGTAATATCCAACCATGAATATACTGTATTTGGGATTATTAGAGGAGAAAGAACATGCACGACTGTATGAAATGAATATCCAACACGTTCAGGATAACCTCATTATATACCACATCTAATTAAAATGTGTCCATGGCCTTTGTTCAAGAAATTACATGAAAACGAGGAAATTACAAATTAAACCAGAAACAGATGAAGCAGAAAAAAATAGAGGGATAAACCAAAAAAGATAAAATATTGGCATATATTCGCAAACAGGTATAGTCATGTCTTGTGTCATTTAATTGGTTCCTTTCAAAAAGAATTCCAAGAACCTGGAAATCAAACATCCTTCAAATCAATTTAATACTTGTCCTACCTACATATGTCCATGTTTTTAAGGCCTTGCTCTCTTATTTTATGGTCAGGAGACATTTCACTGGTATGAACAACAAGCTATTATTGTTCCTGTATGTTTCACATGTAGTATATTTTAAAAGAACAGTTTGATAGCTTGGAAATAAGTCATTCTATATCTTGTCTAGAATAACATGAGGAAAGATTTGTACCACTTCTTTTGTTCATTTCAGGTTAAATATAAGGTTAAACATAAGGGATATTATCAGCATCTGCTATTTGAATTTGTGGTTTCATCTGATTAAATTCTCAGTAATGAAGAAAAGACTACATTAATAACTTCCCAGGAATGAACCATTATTTTAGGTAATGGCAAAAAATTGTATTTCTAAGAAAAATATCCAGCCTAACGAAGACTGCTAGGACAAACTGTTCAAAGGCAGCTCCTAACTTCCCATATCGAAGAAGCCACAGGTATGGCTGCATTCTGTTTAAACATTGAGTATAAACTTTGCAAAGGTTCGCACATCACGGATCAGTGGCAAACAAAGTATATCACCTAAAACTAGTAAAACAAATTTTCTTTATTAAGGCTTTCCAGCAACTGTCATGCTACCAGTGTGTAAACATACCAGAACTTCCCCCATTTTGTTAACTGGTTATCCAACGTGTGGTCACACGGGAATAAAAGACTGACCAGGAGGTCCAAACCCAAATCATCTTGCTGTAAGGTGACAGTTCTTTTATTTGACAGATGGCAATCTCCATTTCCAGTTTGTGTTTCACTTTTTCAGTTTTATTACAGTTCAGAGAATAGTTGGCAAGTGTTTGCAGACCAGTCAGTGTGTTCCCTGCAAACAACTAACCAAATCAATCACAAGCAGGTTTTCACCAACGGTCAGAAATACACATTTTTTTAAATCACATGACCAGTAGTTGTTAGACAGATCTGTCTTTCTATCTATATATAATTTCCTCCATATCAGACCTTGCCATAGTGGGACAGAAAATATCCAAATAAATGCAAACACATCACAGTAAAATATATTGATAAGTACCAACTAAAGCTCAGTAAGAAAATTCTTGAAATGTTTTTTTCTTCTACACATTACACACTAAATATTACTAAATAACTGATGTTAATGGCACATCTCAGCCCTTTAGATAACTGCTAATGTGGGTATGTGTCAAGAGTTGAGAACATTTCTGGCAGGCTTTATTAAGGAGACAAGAAAATTGCTTTAAGACACAGAAATGAGAAAAGATTTTGAAACACTGAGTAACAGAGGCAATATAGTGCTACAGATTAGATTCCAGGGATGGTATTTAAGGTTCATCTAGATCTTATTAGAGATATGTTTGCATTTCATAGCCTTAGGTCATTTCATTTTTATGAGATGTGAACACGTTCCAGGCCCACAAAGCAGCAATAAGACCACTGGTGTTTATCGGGATCATTTTCAGGATGCGTGGTCACGATGTTGGCAGCCTAATTTGTTTTTGACGTATTAACCATACCTGGGCTTGCCACTGTAAACAAATAAAGACATTACTTCTTAGCCCTTTAAGAATAGGAGACATTACAGAATCAGCAAAACCAAAATCGCTCATTAATTTGATGTGTTTTTAGTACAGTATGCATCGTACTGTGATCAGCATGAAGTGTAATTAAACAAACTGCCTGACAATGTCTCTGACATCTGGGAATTTTCATGAGGGTGCTGTTTTTCCACCATTTACAGGCTTAACACTAAGGTGAATGGTCTGCTTTCGCAAAACATTTTTTTACATTAACCAACAAACAGCTTTATAATTTTATCCTTGTTATTTCCATATGCAAACAATGGTATTTCCAGAGCTGTCATAAATAGTCCTGCTTAGTTGGATCAGAGTTTAAAGTTTTACCCAGAGACACTTTTATATGTGGATATGGGCCAAAAGTTCAAACCATAGCTGATAAGCTTAACATTCAGCATGTAGCACCTTCCCATGTCATTCTCAGAAAGACAGCAGTTACGTCTATTTAATTATATTTTTAAAAAAGTTATATATTTTTAACCACAAGTTTGGGCTTGTTGTAAATATACATCAGGAGGGCAGGGGTTTTATTTTTATGCAGGAAACACTATCATCTCATTATTTTTTTCTAGAATATATCTCTGGGTGACTTTATGACATAGATGCTTTATACTGTGAAATGAAAGGTGACCTGTTATGCTCACTTCCAATGCCATACATTTTAATCTTGGATTAACAGTTCAAAATCCTTATTATCTATTTTGCCGGAACCCAGGAGTGCCTAAGTTCATCCTTTGTCTGTAAAACACCCCCTCTTTCCCTCTTAAAGCCAAACACAATGTTTAAATAAAAGGTGTGTTACAGCCATAGTTGTGTGTGACATTACAACCAAATACAGAAAAAAAACCTGTCTGAAACCAAGCAAAAAAACCCAAAAAACACGTACATTCACGGATCTCATTATTTGAAACCTTCGCCGCTGAATTTTTACACCGGATGCAGTTCCCGACACACCTCCCAAGTGATCAGAGTCTCTGTACTGCACTGTGGAATATTTCACATGCCAGGTGAATGTGTAAACCACTACACTATGCAGCCACTACTGCAACAGAATGCATATGACAGATAATAAGGAAACACATAATAGGTCCCTTTAACTACAATTTCACCTCTGATGATTTTCTAAAAGTGTGTCCTTTGCTGCTCTGTGCAGGCCTTTCGCAGCAAACCTGTTTCAGCAAACATGCCTTACAAATAAATTAGGCTCAACCTGACAATTTAGCGCCAGTGAAATCTGTCCAGCAAAGCCGCCTCCTGTCTTACTGGCAATGAATGAGGTGAAAAAAGAGATTTAAAAGGTGAAAGGAAAGATTTGTGGCTGTCATTTTGCATCTAATGTGATTAGCCGAAATTCATAACACTTTGGTTATTAGCAATTTTTTGCATTAAGCTCACGTCACACACACAGCTTCTGCATATGTGCCTGCATGTGTGTGTATGTGTGCGCGTTCACCGTCTGCTGAGTGCGGCTTGTTATTTTGTCACATGGCAAAAGTGTACAGTTGGTCGCCTTTATTTGGAGTGGTAGACAGGCAATGAATAAAACATAAGATTTCACTTTTACACATGTGGGGATGATTTTATGACTGCCTATGTGCATTTATTAAAGCAAATGAGGAATGTGCTGTCATGGTGAAACAGATACCAGGTGTGAGCAAAAAACCTCTTTCAACTTGAAACACAGCTGACAAATCAGCCGCGCATAAAACCACTTCAGACTGCTTGAAAAATGATCGTTCAAAATCAAAGTTCACTCTGAATTCTATACTGCTTGTTTTTTTTTTTTGCTGTATTTTACAACACACTACGAAATAGAGTAGTTTTCCACCGCACTTACAGTGAGACTTAATGTTCATGTTGGTTTGAGGCTATGATACTGGCAGAGAGACAGCACATGTTCTTAGGCTACAATGATTTTTCTTTTTTTTTAAATTGTCACGCTGATCTTAATTTGAAGCGACTGCCGTACGTCTGTCAGAGGCTACGTAATCGCTTCTAAAGTGTCCTCAAGCAAGGGAGCATCACTTCTACAACAACTGCAGGAGTACTGCACTTTGGCTGACCGCTAATATTTCATATTTGTGCAGAATTTGTGTTTTGTTCTTGTTGTGGAGCACTCTCGGAAAAACCACAAAAAAGACAAAATTCCAGTTCCACAAAATGCTAAATGAGCCGTTAATGAATCTCCAAATCAAATTGTAATCCACCATATCCAACTCGTCAATAAATCAGGCGCACCCTTCCTGCAATTACCCTCCCATGATCAGGGCAGGCTGCTGGAGGGTGCTTTGAATTATGGAGCTAATAGAGGGGGATGTATCCTGGCCAGCAGGCAGCGTGTTTATACCTGGACGGAGCTGCAGATTAATTTGACTATCAATCTAACTAACAGGCAGAGAGAGAGGAAGTGTGGACACTGCTGCACGCTGAGACATTCACATACATACATACACACACAAGGGCAGACACATTTCTGTGCAGGCAGGTATCTCATATGGTTATATATGGATACATACACCACAACAAGCTGTATTTTAATGAGGTATTAAATACTGTGTGTACAAAGTGTTTAACAGAGATTTTTTTTAATGACACTGTAAGAAAATTATAATTTTTAAGTCACAGCTTCTTCATTAATAAGAGGAGATGCAAATGTGAGTCATTTTTAACGATTACAAGTCCTTAGGACCTTTTAAGCCATTTTATGATTTAAAAAAATCTACAATGCATCAAAACGAACTGGAACCTCATTAAAAACTCATTTCACTCTGATAATTACACTTGCTAAACAGAAGACACAAACACGCTCTCAGAGAGATGCACGGCAGCCTCTGTCGGCTCGCTGACACACAGAAATTGTTCGAGGTACACAGTGTTTGCTCCATGCTGGCTTTGTGTGTGCGCTGTACCTGTGTCGGCTGCTGTGTGCTTTGTGTTTAAGTAAAGCTGCACCTTTTTCATGCTCTCAGTCATTTTTGTGTTAGCATGTGTTAGCGCATCTGTGTGTTTCACTGGAGCGCTAATATTCTTTGATATGAAAGGTCAGCAACCCCAACTCTTGAAGCACAGATCAATACCTTTCACTACTGATAAGCAACAATCTTACCTTTGTTCACACAATGTATATGAGAGGAAAAAATACTGATTGAAATCCTCACTGCACTGTTTTCCATCCAGATTAAAAAACGCAGAACAAACAAGGTATATAATTGTAATGTTTCATCGTTTTGGGGTTTTTTTGCACTAACCCATGAAAAACATCTTTCGATTTTTGTGTTCTGTAATGTTACAATTTTTTTTGTATTGCAGATTTATTTTGCCAAATCCATCATAAACACAAGTCCACTGTGAGCTGAAATACCAATAAAGCTTTAACAACAACGTTGGATTATAGGTTCACATGTGCCATGAATTAAGAAATACAAAACGTGTACCTGAACAAATGTGTTCACTTACAAACAGAAAGGGAGGAAATTTTGTGCGCCTAAAAAAATGAAAACGATGAGAAAACGAGGAAATAAAAAGTACAACTACAATTACTGTAGTGTGGGGATTAGCTTATGTTACAGACCCAGCATGAGAGCCGATGTGTGTTTGAACAGTGTCTGCAGTCTCCTAGGCAAGGTGACTCCACTGAGTGTGAGTGTGTGTGTGTGTGCTTATGTACATTATTCGTGTGCAGAACTAAGTCCTTTTATCCCTCGGCATGTTTGTGAAATGAGTTTGTTATGCAAGCGTGATGTTCTAATTATTCATGTGATGTACTGATCCTGGTCACATTCAGGTTCATGTTTCTGTTTATGTGAACATGATGTAAATACATGATATCTGGATGTGTATACGCTTCCACTGTCATTTACAGAATACTGGACTTGATTCTTACGTACTTGCAGTATGTATGCATCTTTAAAAAAAAACTGTGAATTCACTTTATTAACATGTTTTCTTTTCCTAGTAGTACTTTACACTGCTTTACATTGTTTTCAGCGATCAACAGGTGGCAGTAACGCATTCTTCATGATATACACAATCACCTTTGCTGAACCAAACTTTACTGTGAGGCTTTACTTGCAGCAATGTCAGCCAATGAAATATAGTGTTAATTTAGGCTAGGTTAAGTCTCATGTTAGGTGAAGACTTTTTAGATTCCCAATAAATCAACAAGCTGTTGGTTGTTGGACATCTCAGGGCAGCATGTTGGGCTTTTGGGGGATTAAAATTGAAACAAAGACTCAAATATTTAATTCTACTATTATTTTTTTTGTGGTGAGCTAAGAAAATATTTTTCCTTCATCTTCTCACCCAGTTAAATGTCAGTTCGGTCATAAATTAAAGCGTGATGCAAGTGACAAGGTAATACATAGCGCTAAGAATACATTTTATCATGTTAATTACCTCCATCAAGGAGGTTGTGTTTCTGGTAGCGTTTGCATGTCATTCTGTCTGTAAACACGATAGCTCAAACAGTTTTAACTGAATTCTCGTTCGGCTTTGTAGGGGTGTAGAGTGGGCTCGTGTTAATAATCCATTAAAATTTGGCTTACATCCACTGAGGTGTTCAAGGTCAATTCAATGATTTATTGGTTGAAAATGGACAAAAAGCTTTAAAACTTAGAAGCTATGATTCTTACAAGTGCAGTCTGTCAACATATAGAAAGTAAATATGTCACATTTAACCTCTGACCTCACATTGACCTCTGACCTCTCCTTCAAGGTCAATAGAGTAATGCTTTATAGCGCTATTTAACTTCCATTGCTTGTATTGACAACATGTAGGCATATAGGGAATTCTAAATATCATATTATAGTTTGGATCCAAATATTATGTCACAGTTGACCTCTGACCTCACTTTTACACTTTTTACGTTTACATTGTCAAGAGAAAGAGAATGAGCTGCCTAGTTAGTTAGAAATATACTGTAGTATAATATTATATAAGCTCAAGTTATTCATGTCCTTTGTTTACAAATCAGTGCCTGTTATCCATGACCTGCTCCTACATGTTTGTGTAATCACAGTAAGCATCTTTCACACTACCATTATCTGATTTTTACTGCACTACAAACTTAAAGCACACTTAAAAAGAACAAAGAAAACCAAATTAATATATATAAATAAAAAACTATTCCTTCCAAATTAATTACCCAGAGATTGAGCCGCATTGGTGGAGGTTTGGACTCTTGGAGTGTTTATTGTTCCCGTATGTATACAAAACCTGCTGATCAAAGAGACTGCATTTGGGCAAATTTTTTAGGGTATTTTTGCTTTTAATACTGTACACTGGTGCACTTCATGTTGACAGTAATGAAATTGTGCCTTACCATACGGCCTTTGGTGCTCTGCAGGATCTCAAAACTGGCTAAGTACAATTAAATTTGTGTCCAGTGCTGATTTGAAGTGGCTTATGGAAGAAACTGTCCTTAACTGGGCTGGGCTCGAGAGGTCTGGAGGTAAATCCTATATATATATATATATATATATTTATTAAGTGCTTTTTGAAGACAAACAGTCACAAAGCACTGTACACAGAAAGAGTAAACCACATAGGAACATAAAAATACATAATAGATGGAATAAAATAAACGGGCAGTTTACACACGTGCACTTCATGTGCAGTTTGTGTGAGGTAGTTCAGTGTGATCACATGTATGAGGAGAGGTCCTGATTGTGCTTCCTTTTTACTTTGCATGTTAAATTTAAACACACACAGCAACAAAGAATAATTCAGATGTACCATCTTAAGAAAACTGCATTCCACTTCCAGGTCCTGAAATCATTCCAGTAAGGCTTAAACGAGTGACTTTGCAAATCACAGTCTAAGTTGTACTTGAAGGACACTCAGGCAAGAGTCGCAGAAGCTGTGAGGATCAGACTTTACAGAGTTGTGTTTCTAACACTGGAGCGGTGGCTTGGTTTTCACACCCCCTCCTCTGTCCTTCTTTTCACCCTGCCTTAGCCCCTTCCTCTCTAAATCGACCGAGTCACATCGTATTTCAGAGCACCTTAAAACCCCTTGAACATCAAAGTGTCAAAACCAAGGCTTTACTTCGGTTTTTTTTCTTCTTTTTTTCAAAAAATTGGCCAGGGCAGCAGGCATTGGCTCAACGTGGCATGCACTGGCACACGTTAGCCCATATTGGCAAAAGACTGGTGCCGACTCAGTGGCTGCCAAGTCACTGAGGACTGCCAAAGAAACTTCAAATGACCGTTCTCTCCTTCTCTGCACCTATTTCACTCTCCACTCCTCTCTGTTTTACTTTGTTACTGCCATCGTTGTTTTACCTCCCTCTCTGTCTCTCTCCTTCTCTTTGTTTCTTCCTCTTTCCACTCACTGTCTTTATCTCCTGCTTGGAGTCTGGTAATCTGATGAAGAGAAAGGTTAAACATTTGGCTGGCATTAGAAAACACCCTTGTGACAACTTTGTGTGTGTTTCTTGTATGTGTGCCTTACCACAGGGGAATAGCTGAGGCAGAAAGTGTGGCAGGGAGAGGTGCGCATAAAGACAGAAATTTAAAAATGAAATCGCAAATGAGAATCTGGTCTTTTATTTGACTTCACCAGCAACTGCAGATAGGTGAAAGTGCTAGATGGGATGTGAGGTAGGGTAATGGCAGTGAAATTTCAGCAGAAAAACAGCAATTTATTTTGTGCAGTCAACCACGCATTAGCTATGCCATCAGGAAAAATATGCCAAAAAAAATATACGCAGAATTACTTACTGCCTTCCAAAATTACAAGTCTAAGTGTTTATTGATCTGCCACCTGTATTAAAGTTTGTTAAAGAGTTAAAGAAAGTTGCCATGGTCAAGAAAAACTTAAACATTCGTTTGGTCACAGAGGGGTTTCAGGCTGAGGGCTGCATTGTTAAAATCAAACAGATTGCATGCCCAGTTATTCACCCTGAACTCCTCTCTAAGGGTTTTGGAGTTGTTGGGTTTTTTTTTGGTTTTTTTGGTTTGCAGACCACAAAAAGTCGTCTGTCAGGAGAAATGTCAACATGGGCCCTTTTTGTCTCGATAGTTCAACTCTGCCTTCTTCAGATTATGCTCATATGATTTGAGCAAAATATTCACTGACAACTTAAAATGTCAGTGTTATGTTTCACATTTCAATTGCTGTCCAGAAATATTCACTATTGCGATGTATACCTAATCACCCATGGCAATGAAAGTGGGATTTCATTAACAGCATTATTTGGTACAGTCATTCCGATGGCAGCTGTGATAGGTGTCAGCCACACTGCGACCCTTGATTTGATGGATGGGTGGATGGATGGCAGTACTTGGTAAAAAGTAACCCACAAACTATGGTCCTAGGAACTTGAACATACATTTCCGTGCAACCTGTTTCTGTTCCCTCCTCTCACACCCAACTGAATGGCTTATGGCTGCCCCTCCCTGAGCCTGGACCTACCAGAGAGTTTTCTTTGTATTATTCTAGGGCAGTGATTCTCAAACTGTGGTACGCGTACCACTAGTGGTACGTGGGCTCTCTCTGGTGGTACGTGGGAAATCTCCAATTTTTTTAAAGATTAAATAATATACCATTGTGGAGGTATGCAAAGACGACACGAGAGTTCCCAAGGCTCTTCTGGGAGCCGGAGTCAACCATAGAACGTCTCCCCCAGTGTGAGTCCTCTATGAAGAGCAGCCTTTCCTTATCGCCAGCGGTCGCGGCAGCTACAGAGTGCTGGCGGGCTCGTTTCCCTGGGCCTTAAAACTGCAAAAGTGGCACGGCGCTGTCACACTGATGGTAAAAACACAGGCCTTTTCCGCCGTGCCGCAATCCCAGCCACCATTAATGAGTCGGAGGCCCCCGGGAGAATCGGTGGGGGGGGGTGGGAGATGCCGTCGGTGAGTCGGGAACTATCGCCTGGATGCTGAAGCTCCTGGTAGCCAGGAGAATGCGATCCGCTTCTTCTGCGAGTGAGCGGTAATCCTTCGCGGCCAGCGGGGAGTTGGCGAGGCCAGCTCGCACCGGCAACTGTCGGAGGAAGACGTGAGTGAAGAGGAATCCGCAGTCATCCGTTCCTAGCAAGGACAGCGTGCTCTCCGTGAGCTCGAGAGCGGTACCATCACCCAGGCCTGAGAGAGAGAGGAGTTTCTCGGCCCGCTCTGCTGATCCAGCGAGGCCACCACATGATGGTATTTCGTGCCGTCGGCTGAAACGCCACGAAGAGCAAACTGAGCTTCGACGTGCACGAACCACGAAGGAGGGTCGTGAAGCCAAAAATCCGGCAGCTTAACTGCCACAGCAAAAATTAAAACGTACAGCTCTGCTATCACTTCCGACATAAATGAAGACAGAAAACTAAACTAAAGTGGTGTTTGTAGGGTTACTGAAGTTGGACTAGCTATATGATGATGTGCTGTGGGTGGCTAGCGATACAGCTATGTTAGCATAATATAAACAGTGAAGCTGGAGGATGAACGCTAATGTTTTTCTACTCGATAAAAGTTAATGTGAGGGTTCCCGATGGTTAGGGACAAATGCAATCGCATGGCAGGATGCTGTAAACGGACCAAACTTCA
>VUQG01038637.1:0-20763 GCA_015106755.1 Etia nguti
TGCTGAATGTCCCCAAATAGTGAAATCACAGCACTTTTGATTTCAGTAGTGTGTTAATGTCTGAGCGCGAACCAGGAAATCACGAACCAGTTGTTGGAAAGCCGGCTGGTCGATGTCGCTCTGCAGCGCGAAGTCGCTGAGCACCTTCCAGGGCGGCTGGTAGCTCTGCACCTCCACCGGGTTGGCTTGGATGCCTCCGTCGTGCCGCTCCGGGCTGGCTGCCACCATCGGGGTTCCCGTCATTCCCTGGATGTTCTGCAAGAAACGGAAGCATCCTGCTCAGTACCACGCACAGTTACTGTGAGAATTACACGTGAGGAGGTGGGAGCTGCTGCCGTGTGCGCGCGGGATCTCACGTGCACGCACCCTATCGCTCAATCCTCAGAACAATCAATCACACAGATTATGTCTGTATTTCACAGAAATATAGACATGATTGCAGACGCTGGTGTGTGTGTGTGTGTGTGTGTGTGTGTGTGTGTGTGTGTGTGTGTGTGTGTAAAAACTTTGCGCATGCTTGACCTCAGAGCCCGCGTGAGCTCGTGCACAGTCCTTCTTGCCTGTTACGGAACTTCTGATTTGAACTTGATGAATAAATCGGCTCGGAGGCCTTTTTGGGATTGACACCTTGATTTATGACAGAAGCAGCCTGCCGACCACGGTGCTACATCACGGGCCTCTTTGATACTCGGGCTGTCTGTGGATCGTGTGTGATCGTGTGTGGGCTTGTGATCGCGTTAAGCACCTACCGTCTTGTCGCTGGACTGCTGTTGTTGTAGCTGCTTCATGAGCTGGCTTCTCTTCTTGTCTTTGCACCGCTTATTCTGGAACCAGACCCGGATCACTCGCGGACTGAGGCCGGTCATCTCCACCAGCTGCTCCTTCATTAGGGCGTCGGGCCTCGGGTTGGCGTTGTAGCAGGTACGCAGCGTGTGCAGCTGCTTCTCGTTCAGCACCGTCCGGACCCGGGTGGTTTTCTCGGGCTGTTTGTGTACGTGAGGCCGCAGAGCCGGCTGGCGGGCAGAGATTGGTTCTGCTGTGGGAAAAAAGTGAAAAAACATGCGATCAAAGGAAACACGCAGACTCCAAAGACAGACACGCGAACGCGCGGACAGGACGGCCTTTAATTCCTCTCCAGACACATATGCTTGTTCCACAATTTTGTGAATTCTGAATCTCTTTCAGCATCGTGTAGAAATGTTTTTGATTTGGTAAAATTAAAAAAAAACGCGCGGCTCTGGTTCCTGAACATCAGACAACCTCATAACTGCGCTCACACATCCAGAGAAAAGCTGGCGTTTGGAAAAGACGCTTTTTTTCGTGATTTAATTAGCTTCGGCTCTCATTCAATGTTCGATTAATATGTGGAAGAACACTGACATATCGGAACCAAAGCAATTATTTGTAACAGCAGGAGGGGAGAAGGCTGCCCAAAGCCATTAAAACATGGATAAGAATGAGCATCATTTGACCAAAACTATGAGAAGGACCAGCAGCCGTGTTACTGATCCCCTCCAGCAGAGACAATTGGACTTTTTCGGACAGAAGCGTGCCTCCGGCCTTTCTCTAATCCACCAACGGTCTGCAGAAAACAAGTTACACCAGCCAAAAGCAAGAGCAGACAGCACGTCCACTAAAATAAGGCCAACAAACCAAATATGACAGCAGAACAGTTCAACTCTCTGTGGCAGCAGGAGCACGTTCCCCTCATGGAAACGCATTAAACACAGATCAAACATGGGGAGTAAGTCCCTCTGATATCGCAGCCTTCGTTTGACAAATTTGAAGCACAAGAAACAAAATGTCGTTCATTTTTAAGGACTGCCAAAAAAAAGAAAAGAAAAGAAAAATGCAGGAAACACCAAAGTCAGTGTTGAACACACCGTGTGAGCTGAAGTGCCGGTCTGCAGCAGCAGCAGTCTTACCTGCCATCTGCAGTGGTCTGGCGGGGTGCAGGGGGCTCAGCGGGTCCCCGGGGCCCAGGCTGGCCCGTTCCACCACATCGTGGTCTGCTCGACAGAAGAGCCCGTCTTCCCGCAAAGCAAATTCGTCCCCCGGGATGAGCTGCCGACTGCAGGCCACGCAGCGGAAACACTCAATGTGGTAGACCTTGGAACGGGCCCTCATAACGAAGTCGTTCTTGCTGAAGCCGATGTTGCATTTAGCGCATTTAATCCCGTATAACCTGCGAGGCACACACATGCAGGGCTGGGTCATTTACACTGCACACAGCTCGGCCACTACACACTAATAATAATAATAATAATAATAATAATAATAATAATAATAATAATAATAATAATAATGCTTTAATATCTACTTATTTGTAATAATTACAAAACGCCCGAGATGTCCATATTTTCATTTAAATTATCATTATCATTATTATTACTATTATTATTATTATTATTGCTGCTGCTGCTGCTGTTATTATTATTATTATTATTATTATTATTATTATTATTATTATTATTATTATTACAAATATCTTTTAAAAACCTATCAGCTTGTAAACTAGTTTGGTAAAGTTTAACAGGAATTGTGACAGAGTGAGCTGTCTGCTGTCTGCACAGAAACATCCTGAGGGTCAGGATTCTCGCTCTGTGTGATTTCTGGACAGGATTTTTCACACTTTGTTCCGGAGTATCTTGCGACCTGGAGTTGTGGTCTGGACGAATTATATTGTTCCAGAATGTTAAACCACGTCTTATCGCCGCATTACGAAATGCTGGCGCTACTTTTTACATAAGCTGCTGTATCAAGTAACTGTGATTCTGACACTTCAAATGAAATGAACCCGGTGACAAAGGGACTCCAGGGAGAGTAAAAGAGTCCGCATCATCTCAACTTGATCTTGTAAATATCAAAACAATATAATTCCAATTTTCGAGCTGCTCCAGTTCCTTGTCCCGTCCCGTCCCGTCCCGTCCCGGCCGTCCTACCTGATGTAGTCCCGTTTACAGTAAGTCTTTCCATCCCTGACGAAGCACGTGCAGGACTCGTCCAGGTACTGGCTGCACTCGGCACACTTGAGACAGGCGGCGTGCCATTCAAGGTCCGGAGAGACCCGCAAGATATACTGGTCGTGGATCTGGTTTCCGCAGCCCACGCACAGAGACACCAACCGCTTCTCTGGAACGGCAGCAACATAAGAACACATGAAACACTCTTTAGCACACCAATTATTATTATTATTATTATTATTATTATTATTATTATTATTATTATCATTATTATTATTATTATTAATATATTGGCTCTAAACATAAAATGAAACAGAGTACGAGAATACCTCATAACTTCAAAGTGGAAAGGATTAGAAATACTGTACAGTGAAGATGCCTGACGTCTGTCTGCTGTACAAAAGCAATTTTTCAGTCCTATGCTAACAAAGTCTAATTGCAGTTGAAAATGACCCAGGTACTGGCAGACTGTTTATTGAGCAACTAATCTGTGCTGCTGCTTCTTGCCTGAGGCCACAGAAATTAGTGGGACTTGATCAATGTCCCATCACTAGCTTGAGTCTCTAAACCACACATACAGTATGCAAAGCCCTCCACTGAAAACATGCTGAAAAGGGTCTTCATTAATCAATCCCATTAATGCAAGAGTGGGCCAGAGTGGGGATACACTGAAACAACCCAGGATATGGTAGTCACAGTGTGAGGTACTTAAAGCAATTCTCTTTGAAGTTCTGTGCTTGGTGTAAGTTTCAGTCTTATCTGTGAATGAAATATTAACCTCCAGACCGTTGGCTAAGTGTTTCATAAATATTGCATAGTGTAGAAGAAGTAATTGGCTCCCCCATCTATAATGGTTGTCACCCTGGCCCACAAAAAAGTGAATGGCTATGCGGAAGATGGTGGTAAAGCTCATAATAGAATTTCACAGATCTTACTTGAATTATTTCCTGAGAAAGCCACTTACTGGCTGCTTGTTTGTAACTGTACAATTAATTTTTTATATCGTGTCTGGGAAAAATCATTACCTGTATTTATGACAGCTCAATAATTTATCTATCATCCAGATTTGCCAAATTATTTAGCTTACATTGATGTTTTGTTTTCAGTCAATTTGCGAGAAGAAGTGTCAGCATTTTAAAATGTTGATAACACATTTAGGAACCAAACAGATTCTATTAGCCCAGTGCTGCAGACATAGTAAATGTGTTCTTGCCTCCCTTTCACTAGCTCAGTTACTCTGACTTGTTTATCTAACAGTGAGGATCAATATTTCTAATGAAAGGGGTATCTCAGTCATGTCAAAGCTTGAGGAGGTTCTTTCTTCATATAAATCACACCTTTACTGGCCCACATTTAAAAGATGAGGTCTTGAGAGATTAGCAAGCTCGGTGAAAATATCAGACTTGTGATGAATTCTCAATATATGTTCTGATCTTGTCAGTTTACATTGTAGCAAGATTTTCAGAGCTTAGCTGAAAACCTTGCTACAGTGTCTGGAGAGATACCCATTACTTGTCAAAAAGTTCCAGCTGACGTGAATGATCAATAAACAGAATACCAAAAAATCAATCTGATACTATTTTTTATAAGTCAAAGACATATGAAATAAGTTTTTAACAGTTTATTCTTCTCAACCAAATTTGTTTTCTGAGTTAAAATATGAAAATCCTGAGGATTTTCAATACGGGGTGTTCTAATGAAGTGGAGCTTTCATCACAACGGGTCATAATTTGATTATTAACATAAAAGAGATGCAGGGATTTATTTTACAAAATGAAAGGGAGAGCCACTGCTGCAATTTTGCATCTTTTTAGTCTGGACCAGGTATTGTTATGTATTCTGCTTCGGCTCTGCTATCTCTTTTATGAAAAAGACATCAGCACAGCAGTGCTGTGTTGACATGTACAAACTCTGCATGACTACGCAGTTTTGTAACCAACGGGCGATGGTCTGAACTTTGGATGGAGAGGATTATGGAGCTGGGCTCAAATTTCAGTCGTAAGGAAGGCTCATCAGTGTCAAGCCGTCCGCTGTTGAGAGCGGGAGTAAGAGCTCATCCTTCTGTGGAGAATTTTGGATTCCACATTCAGCTCTGTCTTTTATCTTGCCGCTTGCAGATGCCTCAGTCCACGTGAGGATGGCTATCTGGGATTTGGGTCTAATACAATTTGTCTTCTCACATTCAGACTTTATATGTGTTTCTGTGTGTTTTATCATGCATGTAACACGTTTGTAAAAACCTTTTCTGATGCCACAGATTTTCTTTAAGGCCAAGCTAATTGCCTACAAGCTCAAAATGAATAAGTAATAATAATGAAAATATCAATAATAGTAATGTTTATTTATGATTTTTTTTTTAACTTAATTGCAAAAAGGCTTACAAAGGCTTTCTGAAATCCGGATAAGACTACACACAGTAAACTTAGTCCCTGCAGAGAGTGAATTGGATTCGATACGATCAACAGACTGTGATATAGGGAAGATGTGGTATCAACTGATCTCTCGTTAAATGCTATGAAAAATCCTGTCTGTGTGGATGACCTGCAGGACACACATCTAGTAAACAACTTTGTGCCTTTGTCCTCACAGACACAGACTTGTCTGTCCAGTCTGCGCCATGCCATTTCTGTTCTGCTAAATCTTGCAGTACATCTTTTATATTTGCAGCATGATGTCAGCTCAGATTAACCTCGAGTGGAATCAGTCATTGCAGTTACTTCACTGTGTTCCTGACAGAATGTTAATACATTCATAAGCTGAGAGGCATCCCATTTGATAGTTGCCATCATGGGTATTGACCAGCGCTTTACTCCACTGTACCACAAAGAAAATCTGAGAAGTCTCTTACTTTGTGCTTAAGTGGAATCTGTTATTTGTTTTGGAGTGCATCTTGAAACACTTAATACCTTTCCCCACAAGTTGAGTTCTACAGGGCACAAATGAGGAGCTGTGGTGAAAGCATCTTCCCACTCCGCTATTCCAGCATGCTCCGGGGCAAACTCCAAGCTTTCCAACATGACAGAAAACATCTTGAAAGATATAAAGACATCACCACTTAACGATTTTCAAGAATTCACTACAGCTTCTTTACTGGAAAGAATAATGGATAATAATGTGTAAAGAAACATCTTTTATTCCATTTGAAATTGAATTGATTTTTGAACTTTTTTTTTGTTACAGTTGATGCATTGTGCTGCCACAGATTTACTCCAGTAAAAGATAATGATTGAGTTCATGTTCATATCTAGTGCAAGTTGCTCAGCATTGCACATAAACGGTCATGGTATTTGTGTTTCAGAGCTTGATTTAATATTCTTTGATGATTGTTATTCCTGGTTTTGGTTATCTTTCGTTTGTGCTTAGTGATCTTAGTTCCTTTGTATTTTTCTTAGCCCGTCCTGGTCCCACGTCTCATGTCTAGTCACCCTTGTCTCTATGTTCCCTCTGTTCCCGAGTCAGTCATGTCTCAGTTTGAAGCCCGTGTCTCCAAGTCTGCGTCTTTGCGTATGTGTCGTGCTTCCTGTTTTACTTTGATAGTCCTTTACTTTGATGGTCCTGTGTCAGTATATTCTGCTTTGCTTCCTTTGTCCCAGCTGTGTTACCACCTGTTCCCCATCGTCTCGTTGTCCTGCTTGTGTATTTAAGCTTTGTGTTTTTCTCTGTCTGTTGTCGTGTTGTACCATCACTGTGCTGTGTTTTTCCTAGGTGTTTCTGGTACTGTTCTGGTTCTCTGTTTCCCAGTTTTCTAGTTTGAGTTTCTAATTTAGTTTTCTTGTATTTCATGTTCAAGTTTCTCCAGCAATAAAGCTGCCACTTTTAGTTAATCATCCTGTCTCCAAGTCCTGCGTTTGGGTCCTAAATCCTGCCTGCCACAGCACACACCTTGACATAAACTTAAAATCGTTATGGTAAAATGAAACATTAGATATCTTGGAGTTGACAGGTGTCCTAAAGACAAAGAAAGGAAGTATAAGTAGTAAGAAGTATAGCATAAGGACCATATTCATAAACATAGTCTTAGTTTGATTTTTTTTTAGAGTTTGCATTAGATCTCCTTTCAAAAGACTCACTCTTTACTTAAAACAGGATATAGCTTATTAGGAAAGAAATTAAGGTATAACATTAAATTGAAATATAAGTGGCTCCTGCTCCACTATCTAATATTTCTAAATGTTCCAGGGTTTTTGATCATTTTTATTCCATAAATAAGAAAACAGATTTTCAGATGTAAATGCAATGCACTCAGACGCAACTACTGGTCTGAAGAAGTTATAGTATAGTGGACAAAAATTTAGGTTCGAGAGGTAGATGCTAAAATGTGTGTGATTACAAGGAAATAACTGACTGAGTTTAAACACTCATTCTATCCGACAATACAGGGCCACCAATTTAAAAGGTTGCATATTAACTACATGTTGTAGTGTAATTGTGCTTTCCACCATAAGGTGGATTTTAGCAGACTTAATACAAAAAAATTGATAATATTTTCTTTAAGCTCAATAAAGTTATTGATTTCATTCAATTCTGCCCCACTCAATGGTTATATAATCTGGCAACTGGGCAGAGGTTAGTCAGGACTTCATTATTGCCTGCTTCTCCTGGCCGGAGAGTATTTAGTCAGATCTTAAATCAGTTGTTTCTTCATGGTTAGTCAACAACTATTGGCTATCTGGCAAGCTTACTTCTCAGCTCTCTCTCATGTTGTGTGTGTCACTATGTGTCTCTGGTGTAGCTGACTGTGGATGAAAGTGCAGGACAAGTTCTCTCCTTCCAGTGGGATTCCAAAAAGGGGCTGTGTAAACCAAGAAAATTAATACTTCTCAAAACCTGAACAATTAAAAAAATTAACCAAAAAAAATTATACTTTGAATCCCAATGTGTTATATAAACATAAAATAAAAGAATGGGCTACATAAAGTATGCAGGTCTTTCTTGTTAAAATTACCTGAATTTTAATACAGGATTAAAAAACAGTTCAGCCAGTTTAATGATAATTAAAATGTAGGTAAAAACACATGCTGATTTGATGAACATCTTAGTCCAAAAAAACAGGGCTCGACAATAAAATGTGCCTCTCTCCGTTTTATGTGATAGAACCTCACTGTAAATCACAATTGGACAGTCCATTTTTGTTTTCTCTGAATAAGAGACTGGAGCTGCTGTTCACAGGCTTCCCAGTGTCACATCTGATACTCACTGTGCCAGCACATTTCAATCAGCAGCATCCAGCCCTAACCATCATGCTGATAGAAACACACCCCAGCTTTATGCTTGTCTGATGAGAGAGCAGTGTATGTTAACTGATTAATAACCTGCTATGGAGAGCTGTGGGAGATAATAAGTGGCTTATTTCCCCTGACTGGCATTTATCCCACCATTTTTTCCATGACCACTAACACCGTTACCTACTCCCCCAAAAGACTGTGACTTCATATATAAACATTTTATTAAAAACATAATCTTGTTTAAAACAAATAGATATACTGCTATTTGTAACGCAATAAAAAAAAACAAAAAACTGCATTGATGCTTTTACACCCAAATTTGAGCCGGCACACTGAACCTTTCTGAGAAGTCAGAAATTTATCAAGCCAACATCCAACCACTAAAACAAATGAATGATTAATTACCCATTACAGAAACATAAAAAAAAATGATTCTGACAATTTCCAGTACTGGCAATTTAGAGCAGCTATCAAATAAAAGTTTCATTGGGTGGTGGCCTAATAAATTTGCTTAGCACTGTATATGAATGTAAGCATATTTTGCTGAGAGATGTATCAGACACTATTCAGTTTAATTTATATTGTTATTGGTTAGAAGTAATAGAAACATTATAAAGTACAATGGGGTGTGTTGGTGGTGGAATGATTAGAACTTCTTGCCTCACAGCAAGACGGTTCCTGGTTTGAAGCTGGCCTTTCAGTGTTGAGTGTATTTCAACTTTCACACTCTTTACATGAAGTGCATTAAAAGTTCTTGGATGGTGTACTAAAAAAGGGGAGTGTGAAATCCCACATTGTACTTATCCTCAATATTTGCCATGTTCATTCTGTGGCAGAAAGCGAGGGACTAACAAACAATTTTCAGCCACTAGTAGGAGAATACAATATCACTGTGGACGGTAATGTTAATGATAACTAGCTAGTTAATATATATTGATGTTGGATGTGCTGTGGGTTTGTTTGGTATTTATGTTGGTTACATTGTCATCTTTACCTTATGAGAACTTAATAACATTTTATTTAAATGAATACGGCAGCTAGTGTGATAATTGGGGCCACACCTCACAATTTCTGGGAACTGAGTCGATCGATTTGAGACAAAGCCTTATATTCATGAAGTAGATTATTAAGTATATCACTATGTGGACAAAGAATTGGGCCACCGACACATTACACCTACAGGAGTTGTGCAGCCATGGAAACCCATACAGGAAGATCCTGGTGCACAGTTTTTGTGCTGATGTTAATGACAGAGGAAGTTTTGGAATTCTGCAGAGACTGAGTCAGCAGAATGTTGGCGAATGCTCCTCAGCACTTGGCGAACATGCTCTGTAATGTGACATTGTTGGACACCTCTTGGTTTATAAATGCTTCTATTTGGTCTTAATACCAGTTTCATTTGATGGCTGATTACACTGACATGCTCAAATTTAATGAGCTCTTTAGAACAATCAATTCAGTTCTTTCACAAATATTTGTAAAGGTAGAACGCATAGTATCATGCTTTGGCAATAGAAGTAAAGTGAAGTGAAGTAAATTCTCCTTCTCATGTATCTAGGTTTGTCTTTAGTGTTGCTCTTTTTCTCTTTAATTGCAAAAGTGTTGAGAAATTCCAGATATAGTGTTTCACCAGGAAAATGTAACATAATAATAGTTTTTTTTGTAATATTACCATTTTATAAATATAGTAGTTTTATCTTTCAAAGAACCAGTCTGCAAATTTTGCAGATCACAAAATTAAAAACTTCTCTTGAAAGAAATACATGTATGCTATTTTTTAAAATTTTGATTTGCACTATTCGTGATGGCTAATGCCAAGTGGCAGGCGTGGTCAGTTGACATTAAACATCATATAAATGTACTTGCAAATGTCACTTCGTTTATTGTATTTCAACAATGCCACTGATTTCAAAAAACAACAGAGTCATTCAGTAAATGGACTGGGACATCATCACAAAGGACATGACCCATAAGATCTGTCTCAAAAAATAAAAATAACCAATATAAAGACAATTGTAGCTAAAGACTTCCTGTCTTACAGGATTGATATAGATCATCATGATTCGTGTCCGTAAAAATGTTTAGAAATACTGGCAACTAAGAATTAAATGACTGAATTGAACAGTGAAATGTAGTCTTTAATTGCTACTCATTTAGCATTTTTGACAACAGAACAAATGGCTGCCTGGCTCATTTTCCAAGTTTTTTATGTGCTGAATCTTAGATGAGTCTAAAATAATTTAATTCACAATAATGAGATTCTGATAATGATTTTGGTTAAGTCAGTGGGAATAAAGGTGTAGATATGTTTGGCTTTTATTTTGGTAGATATAAAATAATATGGCTACAACAGAAAATTCAACAGAAATGAACTGTCCTATTGTAAAGTATTGTTACAACATGAGCATCGGTAGCCACTAGGATGAACGCAAGTTTTCACTAAAATCTAAAGCAAGCTTCCTGTGTTCACTTGCACTGAATGCTGTCTGAACACAGTAATCAGTACAACACCAAACTATAATACGGGGTGTGGCATAAGTCTAATTATTTGACAAATTCAACCCAAAGACATGAATGAAATATTTCTAAGTGTCACATTTCGAGCCAAAGAAGGTTGTCACAGTATTTGGTTGTTATAAACTTTATTGCAAGTAACTATATTACAAAAGTACAACTGACATGCTTACATGTTCAGATTTTGTGGTTTCTGTTTTCACAAACATTCATTTTTTAAAAAAGATTTTCAATGTAGCCATTTCATTTGTCGGCAAATATACTGTAGCACACCTCTGGTTAATGGAAACTGGGATCATTCTAACACACAGTTCAATCATACTGTCCTTGCTCTTTGGATGTTTACATGTCTTCGCTCTAGCTCTATGAAAGGTACTTTGCTTTATATTGAAGAGTGATAACCCTCCTGGATGTTTAGAGAAAACGACTCATCCATTCAGGGTTCTCCTCATTATAATCTGCCTTCGAGGACTGAAAGTCTCACTGTGTTTTGGTGAGCATTTGGGTAATACGCCTTTTACCATTTTTTTTGGAGGCTGCAGCATATGTAATATACCTTTACAGTAAAATGAGAAAATAAGTCAAAACTGAATGTTGCTGTTGTTATGTTTTTACACCAGATTCATAGTTGAGAGAGATCCTTTGCTAACAACACTCTGTATATAAAAGATGGGTGTAGCTACAGTGATGACCTCATTATCACCATCTTGGTTTTTTGAAACCATGTATCATGCACAAAGAGGGAATCTGAGTGAAAAACTAGTGAACACTGCATGCTTGCAAGGTAGAAACCTTTCAATCACAAAGCAGCAATGCCATTAATATGTCTTTTACTCCAAGTGGGCCAATGATATGGAAACTGAACAGCATCCTGTATTTAAAAAAGGCATGAATCTAACAATAAAGTCTATAATCCCATTTACTTTGGTATTAAATAATGTAAGAAGTAGGGTTATTTTCTCATATACTTCTATAAAATTAGGAGGAGCCTTCCCTGTTAGTAAATAGGAAGAACACAAGTTTAAGACACTTTTGGAATTGCTTCATTTTTTTTAGACTCAGATGTCCAACTTTTATTTACAGTCTGTTTGCAAAATGATTGTATATGATTTTTATAGCAATTCTAAATTTGAAAAAGAAAGTTTATTTAAAATTAAAATTATTGCTAAGTGGTAACTCAAAATTAAAACAAGGAGTATGCCATTGAGTGGAAGACATTCCATTCTCTTCCACTTAGTCAGGGTTGTAGGAGGGAGCTGGAGCCTATTCCAGCTACCACAGGGTGAGGGGCGGGGGGGGATACACCCTGCACAAGTCGCCAGTCTGACGCAGGGCTAGCACAAATATGAGCAATTTAGAATTACCAATTAACCTAACCTCACTAACTGCATGGCGGAGAGAACCACACTGAAAGGCCATGCCCAGGTGATGGGATCGAACTCAGGATACACATCTGAATAAACACTGCAATGTAATACAATAGAGATATATAAAATACATGAATAATTTTACATGATCATCCAGCTGTCTCACTTTCGTTGCTGGTCTTTCAGCAAATCTATAGGTCTTATCATAGACTTCACACACTACTTTGATAACTGCCAAACTGCGTCACATTTATTGTGCTGGAGGGCATTTAAAGATTACTCCTCATATAGTATATAAATTTCACCCCTCCACTTGATGTATAGCAACACAGATGGTGTAACATTCTTGCAAAGCCAAAGAGGGTCCAAAGGCTACATTTTAAATTTAGCGCTAGCAGAGTTTGATACCATCTTCAGTAGTTAAGTGAATATATTCAGTTTGCCGTTATTATTGAATGAAATAGCTGGATAGTTGAATTCATGCCTTTAGGGATTTTCTCACACTACTTTTCTGTATGAGCAGCAACTGCTAAAAATGGACTAATATAAGTAAAGACAAGAAACAAATTATTGAATTATCAGTGTTAAGACAAATGGCCAAAAATACAGAAAGTCTTGCCTTCTATTCAATCTCAGTGCATTTATGTTGGTGTAAAATCACAGACTCAGACAGTTTTCCTTCTTTTTCCAGCCAGTATATGTCAGCAGGAGTCATATTATGGATACAGTGTGTGTAGTGTATTTAAAAATATCCATAATCCCTGGAGTTTATGGGTATTCCACTTAAGTCGAGGTTAGAATATGTATTTTGTACCTGTATTTTGTTCAGCATGTCTTTATAAGCAGAAATCTTCATCCCAGGAGCACATCCTGCAGGAGAGTGCTTACCCCAGCAATCATATTAGTGTGCTAGGAGATAGAAAATCCACAAGAGAAGGCATGAGGTGTAAATGAAGGTTAGTATCATACTGTAGACCAACATGTAAACGTCAAACAGCTTTCATGACAGAAGAAAAATAAGGTTGGGGCATTTGGTGCATTTCCGATGGGTGAATCAAACTGAGCCTATTTTTATTGCAATATTATCATGTAGATGCATGAATTAATTTGTAGAAGCTGAGTGCTTCACAAAAATACAACAACAACTTTTAAATTTTAATTACCATGGTTGTTTACGGGCAAGTGCTTTGGGCTTGCACTGAGTCACATGAGTTTGGGGTTGCTGCAGACGATATGCTGCTCGTGTTCTTAATAGATTTGCTTTCGACTAAATGGAAATTCATCAATAGACTGTTAAAGACAGTTAAACCTGTTACGCTTTGCAACTAGACTTAGGCATGATTTATTGATGAGGCAATCTGGCAGAGACTGGGTGTGAGGGTCTGACTTTAAATACTCTACTTGTTTGATTAGAAGGCGCATAAGTAAATATGTGCCAGCCAAGCACTGGGCAGAGATATTGAGTAGCTATGGCCGTGTATTGTTCAGTCCTAGTGAGAGAGAGAGAGATTGAAAAAGGAAAGGACACTCAACCTGGCACTGAAGACCTAATGACAATACCACACCTTTCCCTTTGGAATACTCTGGGGAGCTGATTCATGCACTCAGACATCAAGTTGAATCCTTTAAAGATTATTTTTCTGATCATTAATTTTAGCAGTATTACTCTGGTTCCCGAGTGTGTCATAGACCTTTCATGTCTTTGGCATTCCACTGAAGTGCAGTATGGAAAAAATACACTGTCATTTGTTTTTGCCGTATTTGTATGTCTTTTGTTAGTTTTTATGCTGATATTGATCAGTAGTACCCATTTGCAATACATAGGTATTGTAAGGACTGTGGGCACACTGTTGCTTTCAGAATCAAACAAATAGTTGTTATTTTTCCTTACTTTGTTCATAACAATCACGGTATATCCTCCCAGTCCCTGTAATTGTAGCTCCTCATAATCCTGAATGGCATGTTCACTGTGGAAAGCAAAAACGTCAATTTTCCATACCTCAAGCACTGAAATACATAACATTACTCAAACACAAGTGCCACCAAGTTGCTGTGTACCCCCCACTGCAAAAAGAGAATTTAATTAAGTGCTTAAATATTCAATCACCCCTCTCATTACTTAAACTAAGAGCCTCTCTGTTTGGATTTGACAAAGAGCCAGGGCACACAGTGCATGCCTGGTAGTCAAAGATAGTAGTGAGTTGCTACCATTCACCCGAGACCCTGGGTTTTTCCCGAGAACAGGAGGCATAACACCAGAGCAATTGGGAGTTCCTGCTATTAACCATGAATTTGGTATGAAATAAACGTCCTTGCTTGTTAATGTAAATGAAAATTATATGTTGCAAAGATGTTGCACCTAAAGTCTGAAGTAGTTTCATCACCCTTGCCCGTCATTTTAAATGGATAAATTAAAAGGGGTGCAGCTCACCATTAATTATAACTTTTAATCCTTTGAGACACTGTTTTTAGATATGTGAATTTGCGATGGTAAAAAGATCAAAGATGGAAAAATTGAAGTGTCGTTAGCCATTTATGGGTTTTATGTGCTAAAAATAAATTGCACTACAGTAGTATTAGTAGCTTAATATGTTGCAGAAAGTCAAATCTGCTGGGAAGTGCTGTTCTTGTGGTAGTATGTCCTCCAAATGCAAAATTTTAGAAGGAATGCCTTATATCGTAAAAAGCTATGTATGCTTACAGAATATATATACACACATACAAGCTGGTGCAGCATACCTTCAGAGGCATTTTACAGAACTGCAACTTCTCATAAAAGCCCCCATTGGCATCAAATGATAAAATAAAGGATATATGACTTGTCATACATAATATGTCAGCTAAGTGTGCTCTACCAGTATGTAGAGAAAATACTGTTTTTTTTTTTTTAGATTTCCACCTCTGTTTGTATGTGTTAAATCTCTGAAATGGTAAGACCTTTTCTGGGGCTGTTAGCATTTTGAAGAAGTGCCTATTATGCAATGTGTTTACGCTCAGGGGGCTTCTCCTCGCTTCCTCTGAGTTTTCATTAGCTTGGAGGCAGCCAGAAGAATATGAGAAAGGTCTGAAAAGTGAATACTGAGCTCCGTGGTTCCTTGATGGCCAGGAGCTTGTAATTTCCTAGAGAAGCCAAGCTGATATTTTCATTTTTGTTTTAGATTTATGGTCGCTGAACTGTGTCGAGATCATGTCACCTGGTTGGAAATGGCTCAGAATCAGAGGCCCAAAACTAATCTTGATTTTGTTACCAACTTAATTAAATTTTATTTGTAAGTATTTGTTTTTCACATCCATCCCCAGCTTTGCTAGCACCCTGAAGAATTAGGTAGATTATACATGTTGTGTTTATTCAGTGGATGAAAGACTCCTCAAAGTTTCTTAAGCTCTACTGTAGATTCTGTTGAAAATCACATGTTTTTAAGGCACACATCTGCGCACAGTCTGAATATTTATCCGAGTATATGTGGCTGTTTGGTTTTCTTAGTAAGTCTACTATTTTTTTACAATATACTTTTTGGGCTTTTTCAGCTTTATTTGATAGACACAGTGAAGAAAGGACAGGAAAGCAGGGGCAGACATGCAGCGTTATGGCATGTGGTCACCCACTCAACGCACTGAGCTAAACCCCACTCTAAATCTAGTTTGAATTATTGCTCGTTTTTGACATATTGTATAAATTGTATTAACATATACTGTAAATTAATATTTCCTATTGTGTACATTAAAGAAAAGACAGAATCTGTGAGTTGAAAATCTATTGCTTCTTAAATAAAATGTGCTGTGATGTCAGTAATTGTGATGCTGTGTTCAATGCTAAATACATTTCCTTTTTTTCTCCTTTTTTTTTTTTTTTTACAATAGCAAGTACATGGAGATATGTAGAAAAATAAAACATTCTTCAAGTCGCCTAGTCTACTCACAGCACACACCAGTGGAAAAAACAAAAATCAGAGGGATTTGTTGCAGTTCCCAGAGCCCATTTTGTGGCTAAAAAGCTGTCAAGGCTCCTTGCTACAAGTACAGTATTAATTATATCACACTTAGACCTTTATTTATTTCATCTTTAATTTTTTTTTTTTAGTTAAAAGACTCTAATTGTTGGATTATCACAAGCTGTCGTCAAAAAAATGAATACTTTTATAGTCGAAGTGTGTAGGATGGAGACTATCCAGGATGTTTGCAAACTTACTTCATTAATTACAGTACTAGTACATTTAAACAATCCTCTGTGCTTTTATACAATACTCTAAAGAAGAACAAAGCATTTTTCTTTTCTTTTTGGTCAGGTAGGTTGCGGGAGTACTGAATTGTGCCAGCAATCAATTCCTCTTACAAAGCCAGTGCATTTTGATAGAAGTGGGAAGATGTGTGCAAATTTGAACCTTTTAGATGTTTAACATCTCAACCACAGCTGGCCACAGTCTCATTACTTTGGGCAAGAAAGAACTTAAAGCTACTACTACCTTGAGCTCAGCCAGAAATACAAAGGGGCACAAATCTCATTTCTGCATTGTTTAAGCTCTCTGACCCTTCAGGAAGACTGGTCACAATAGCTATTCATCCCTCTCCTCTGATACAGATCCCTGATCTCATCCCATCACTGTCCCATCAATGCAAAGCCTAATGTTTCCACATAAGAATCGTCCTTAAGTAGCTAAAATCCCTTAAAATGTATCTATTTTAAACAAAAGGATTTTCTCTAATTTTTCATCCATACTGCAGTGAAGCTAGTATCATTCTCATAATTATTTCCTACCTTAGATATCTGATCAGTGTGAATCTATGGTAAGGCCCCTAAGGTTTAACTATTACTTTGAAAATGCTTTTTTTATGGTAAAAAAAAAAAAAAAGACATAAAATGATTTGATTAATTTCCACAAATTGAAAAATGAACCATATAAAGTAATTATTCCTGCACTGTCATCCATTTCTAAATTTTGGCTTCTCAACATACTGCACTTTGATGACATTATAGCTGTAGCAGTTACAGTAAGCTGTACTGAGAGTTTGAGCACTGAAGCAGAAATAGGAATATTAATGTGCACCATGTGCTGTGATCTCCTAAGGCCTGTGTAGCATACAGAGAAGATATAACCCTGCTCTTTTCCTCTGCACACAAGAGGATTTTATTGTGTAATTCTGCATCAAGGATCATTGTCTTGTCCTCAGTGGTTGGAAATACTGACATGTGTTAATAAATGTAAAGCCTGTGTTAGAATTTCCATAAACCTATGGCGATGTGCAGCAAAAAAAAATACAGATAGCATTCATTCACAAATACATTGACTTTGATTATATACACACTTGAACATTGTCATATCCTTGTCATATTGGAAGAAATTTCATTCACAGTTTGAATTATTCAGGACAGTGACATTGGTTGAAGAATTAATGGGGTTGAAGACAAGAAGTGTAGAGAGTGATTAAAAATTAATAGCTTTAGGTGTTTACGTTGAATCACATTAAAATGTGGAACTTGTGCATTAAGTACCTCACATTATTTTAGGGAGTCAGTAGGTTTCAAGTTTGAATTATTTAATAAACAATCTTAATTGAAATGATTTAGTCATGCCATATTTATATGCAGTTACATGCTTCATACATGCTTTGATTAGTACTGTTTTCCTTTTGTGTTTTATGACATTAAATGTCTGTTGCCAGTATTGACCATCTGATGTAAGAATTTATTGGATTATGTTAATGCAGCAAATGCACTTTTTCACAGTGATTTGACCAGTACTACAGTTAACTGTTTAACTTGGAATCTGAGCTCAGAGTTCCCTGTATATGTTTTTGGATCAATCTGAAAAACTAAAAACTATCATCGCCTTTCAAATGTTTTTATATTACAGTTGTCTTATCAGTGCCTTAGCTATTAGAGTTTGATCTAGGTTAAGTAACTTGGTTACTTGGGAGCCTGTGATTCATGTTAATAAAAACATTAGCAAATTGGATTTCATTGGCAGGGATTATGGTAAAACCACAAAATGTCCACCTTTGATTCTGGTTTGGACACAGCACTTATTCCCTGCTCAAGGTTTGTGTTACGGTCCTGGGTGGGTGACCCAGTGTTTTGTGTGTGTTTTTGTTATATTCTCTGATTATTGTTATTCATGGGTTTTGGTTCTGTTTGTGTTATATTTTTTTGTCCTAGGATTTTGGATTTGTTACCTTGCCTTTCTCGTGTTCCTCTTCTTCTCACTCGTCTCCATGTTCCCTCTGTTACAGAGTCAGTCACGTCTCAGTGTGAAGCCCGTGTCTCTGAGTCTGTGTCTTTGCTTATGTGTCGTGTTTCCTTTTTTACTTTGATAGTCCATGTCCTATGTCAGTGTATCCTGCTTTGCTTCCTGCATCTCGTTATGTCAGATTAGCCCCAGCTTTTCGAGTTAACTCCAAGTTCTCGGTTCCTGGTTCATTTTCTAGTGTTTCAGTTTGAGTTGTTTCTAGTTTCTAGTTTTGTTATTTACAGCTAAATAAAAGGTGCCTCCTTTAGTTCATCCCTCTGTGTCCTGCGATTCCTGCATATGGGTCCAATCTCCTGCCTGCCACACAGCAAACCTTGACAGTTTGGGAAAAAAATTATGTTTACGAAATCAGGCTAACTTCTTAATTCTCAGTCTGTCTGAATGTTATCCTGTCCAGAACTTGGCCTCTTGTTGGGCAGTAAACCATTTTTTTACTATCTAAAATTTGTTTGTTTTTTCTCTGCAGTGTTTAGTTTAATGGTTTAAAAGTAAAATGTTATCCACAGTGTGGAAAAACAAAATTACTTTATTCAAAGTTTCTTGTCACAAAACACTTTGTGGAGTTTTATGGACCCAAATGCAGGACTCTTGAGATATGAATAAACTCTTAAAAAGTTTTAATGGTTTTTGGAGACTCAATACTACAAAATATACCATAAAAATATATACAACACTTCAGATAACCAAGACTGTAAACCAAAGGAAATAATAAAATGACTTTATTAATATTAAATCAGGCACTAAAGAAACAAAGGAAATTCCAAAAGAAACAAAACTAAATCATAAAACATTATGAAAACCAAAACTCATAATGATCACAAACCTTAAACTCCTGTACAAGATAGCTCAGTAGGTAGAGTGGCCGCCCCATGATCAGAAGGTCGGGGGTTCAAATCCACTGAACGGCTACCTCCTGGAAGAAGTACCTTGTCCTGCGGGCATTGTGTACTGTTGCGTTGTCATGTTAAAAAACCCAGTCCTTACAACAAAGAGGAGGGCCCTCAGTCATGAGGGATGCTCTCTGGACATAGCCATAGCCAATTGTTCCAGTGAAGGAAAAAGGACCCCAGGCCATTATGGCGCCCCCTCCACTGTGGCCCATAGAAAACATCTCAGGTGGGATCTGCTTATCATGCCCGCAACGCTGGAAACCATCAAAGTTACATTTTTTCTCATCAGAGAATAAAACTTTCTTCCACCTTTCAAAGTCCCATGTTTGGTGCTCTCTTGCAAAGTCCAAACGGTCAGTTCTGTGGTGTTCACAGAGACGAGGGCTTTGAAGACGTTTCTTTGTTTTTTAAGTCCTTCAGTCTCAGATGCCGTCTCATGGTTATGGGGCTGCAGTCGGCACCAATAACGGCCTTAATTTGGGCTGAGGATCGTCCAGTGTGTTGATGGACAGCCAATTGGATCCTCCGGCTCAGTGCTGGTGAAATTTTTTGGGGTCTTCCACTTGACTTTTTTGTTCCATAACCCTCAGGATCATTTAAGAAATTCCAAATGACTGTCTTACTGTGTCCCACCTCAGCAGCGATGGCATGCTGTAGGAGACCCTACTTATACAGTTTAATAACCCGACCACGTTGAAAAAGGGAACGGTTTTTTGCCTTTGCCATCAGAACGCCATGACAGTGTGACTACCTGCCAGAAAATGACAATGAATCCACATTTTTGCACAGATTTGGCCTTTAAAGGCACGTGGTCCTAAGCTTTTGATTAGCTGTAAAACAGCCGGTTTCAGTTTAAGCGTTGTTTTCAATAAATTGCATGCTTAAAAAATGTTTTGTCTCACTCCCATTTCTTCTTGTTGCATGTTGAAGCTCTACTTGGAACCTTGTTAAGATCCAAAAACACAAAATAAGATTTTTTGTCATTTTTCAAGTGGTCTTAAACTTTTGATCGGGACTGTATTAATTTTCTTAGCAAATGAAACCAAAGGGTGCTGCCCAAGTGTAGAGGAGTAACACTCAATAAGCAGTGGCTTTTACAGAATAGCATTGTTATTACCAGATTGCAATAACATTTCATTATCATTAGTTAATACATATTATAGTTTATGAATCTTATGCATACTAATGTCATCAGAACATAGACTGCTGTTTTCACTTATCAGCAACTAACGATGTTTTTTATATGCAAACTAATGACAAAGTAACCAATTACAAAATATATAATGATTAATAAACAGTGTTAGTCATATTTTCATTTCATTTCTTTCTCTTTATGTAAAGATTGAAATGATTATAATAAATTATTACGATTCATGATTTATCAACAGTGGTTATTGTAAGTCTTACTCAATTGTATTATTCATTGTCAACATTATATTATATTGTGCCAAAGCTGCACTATTTATGTACTCCATAGTCTAAAGCATTTTTCAGCATCCATTGTAGCAGCAGTCACACATAGCAGGCAGAAACTGAAAGTGACCTCATTCTTGCTTTTC
>VUQG01038640.1:0-10587 GCA_015106755.1 Etia nguti
GAGGGTTATTTTAAAAAATTTAAAAAAAAAAAAAAAAAAAAGGCTGTGGTTGTTGCATTCAATGACTCTGCCCATTTTGTTGAACATCCCTTCAAACTCCTTTCTGTATTCATCTCTGAGGTACTTCAAACTTTTTTAGAGAGCACACATCAACCGCAGGCTCAAAAATCATCGATCAATCATCGCTGGCCATGAGAGCTTTGTCTCTGGCTACAAAGACTTTGGAGTGTCCAAGCACAGAGTTTGACAATCAAGTCAGTAACACAATTGCTGCTTTGAAATTTCATGGGTTGTGCACTATGACGTAATCATCCAGGTGAGAACAAAAAGTGCCTGAACTATTACCCACTGAGCATTCATGTCACACAGTGGAAATTTGTATTTATCTATATTGGTTTTATTCTGATTTTTAGGGTTTATTTATGAGTGTCGTTCTATTTGCATGGTTTTATTCTGTTTTTATTGCATGGTTTTTAGTGTTTTATTTGACATGGTTTTAATCCACTGTGGACTGGCTGCACATGGGACAAATTAGCTGATAGGGATCACCTGCTGAGGCATGGGTGTGTCCAGAGGTGGCCTATCAGCTGTGTAAAGACCTTTTAAAAGCAGGCTAGCTGAGCACTGAAGGAGGGAGGCCCCAGACTGGAAGAGAAATGCTAGACGGCCAGCGCGCCACGGTGACCCAGTTCGGACAGCGAGAAGGGCGACAGTGGGAGACGCTGCGTGTAATCGACCGCCGGGCAGAGGTGTACCTCTGCCGGCATATGTGAGTAACGCTTTCCCCACTGTCGTATGCTGGGTGCAGCCGTGTTGGGAAAGGGTTGCCATGGCTATAAGCCAGGGTCTCTTCCGGGACGAGTTTTCTGGCCCCTATTCGTGTATTTGCAGGGTGCTGACGCGAGGGGATCCATGGTGGCATCGCGTGGAGGATTCCGGTGCGAAATGGAAGCTGGGCTGGGATGTGGTGGGCCCAGTGAGAGGACAAGAGGGGGATAGGAGGCTCCTCTTCGTCGGCCTAAGATGGGCCTTGCATGGACCCCACTCATGCAAAGGAATTTCTGGCCTGCTGGTGGACCCATAATGAACATGCATCCAGGGTTGTGGGACACTACATCAGGGGATTTTAGTGCATGTAGAAAATTGTATTTTTATGGGTTTTAGAATTGGTTTTTATTTAGTATCCATGGGGATTTTAGTATATAGATAACATTTTATTGTGTACGTTTTTTTTTTAAGCATTGTTTTCTTTATTTGTGCTCCCTGGCCTGGAAATAAACTGTTTCCGATCAGATCTGCTTCATCTTTGTGCCCTTGGTACCTGACTCGCTTGCTCCCCCTTGTATGTTAAAGAATCATCCTTTTTTTTTTTTTAGCCTGACATTCTGGCGTGACCGCTTTAGTGTCTACATTGTTATATTTACTCAGGGTGCAATGAAAAGGGAACGTACTGAGTCTTTGCTCATATTTGGCTCCTGCTACTTTGTTCTCTTCCTTAAAGTGAAATTCCACGATGGATCACAGACGCACATTGAGATAAGAAAAGGATTTATACTGAAAAATCTCAGAATACCAGGAGCACTAGAAGCGATGCTCAGATAGATATAGAGTTGACTTTAAAGGTTTTTTGAGATAGTTTTCGCTTTTTATGGGAAGATCTGCACCTCATGCACACTCAACAGTTCATTTTTAAGCAGTAGATTGATTTGAATACAGAAGATGTAAACCCAAAATTGTACTTTTTAACAGTTTTTTAAAACACGTCTTTCTCCAAACATTAATAACATTTTTGATGTACAACATCCACCACCTTGTTTTCAACAAGGTGGTCTCGAAAAGACTATCAAACTGCGATTTACACAGACATGTTGTCCACCAACCTTGTGTAATGATGTTCTCTCCACCAGCTGAAAAGGGGAAGGGTCCACTCGTATCTCATCGATTTCCATTGGCTTGTCCATCTCTGCCTCTTCCCACGCTTTAATCTGCAGCCGCAAATAAAACCAAGGTCACGGAGGTGAAACTGCCGTGGTTAGTTCACATTTCCTCTGCTGATGGGAAAAATGCACCTATTCAAACATACGAGTTCAACTAGAGGGGAAACAGTCGGATTTGTTTTCGCCATGAGTCATGCACATGTGTTTAAATATATCTGGCAACAATAAGAACTGTTACATAAATCATGAGCTGTATCTCTGGGTAAAACTCTAGGTGTGTGTTTACACAGACTGTGTGCGGCTGCAGGAGGAAGCGAGTAATTAGCTACCACCGAGGAGACGTTTGAGCAGTAAAAAACCTTGAAACTCTGCGTTGCGTCCTTGCATGTCACCGGTAACCCCTCTGAGATTTAGGATGTCTGACACCTTTTAGCCTCTCTATGGATTTTACCTACGAGCCTCAGCCTGCCGTGACAGCAGCAGCAGTCTTGTAGAATATACAGGGCCGTGTTATGGGGCATTTTGGGAAAGTGCCAGGAAGAGTAAAAGCGGAGCGGCAGACAGAACAGGACTGGAGGGCACAATGCTGTTTTGATGTCTCATTTAAAATTCAGCCTGTGCTCACACTACAGTTTAAAAGTACCCCAGTTCAGTGTCTTCCCCTCAAACGTGACACAGATCTGTAACACCGCTGACCCACATTTTAGATGGATTCGAAAGCTAATAGAGATTTGCCTGCATCAGTCATATGGTAATAAGTCTAAAGCAACTTGATATATGCTGGCAGAGACACAGTAAGTCAGAACTAATGAACTCAGACCCACATTTTACATTTTAATCTCATGTCAGTTCACGTCAAAGTGAGGCGCTTAATTTTTGATTTTCACTTCTCTCCTTGCACATTTTCCAGTTTTACTTGCTCTTTGGTGACATGCCTATACGTGAAGGTAAATGTGGTTTTGCACTTCCACTGAATTTTGACTGTAGAAGGTTTCTGCATAGTTTTAAAACTGAATCAGTGTTTTTAAGACATGAATGAATGAATGAATCCCTACAGAATGTTATTTGATGCTTTTCTTTGGCACACATGGTTGTAAAGTGAGTATCTCTGGATTTTAAACTGCTGGTCAGGTAAAATAAGTCATTTCCTCTATAGTTCTTATGTATGTAGAGTTAGAGCTTCTGCCAGCGTATTACCGTCTTGGAGACCAATGGACCTAAAATGACCCTCAGCAACCAGGAATTGGTATTTTTAAGATTTAGACATAAGCTGCAGTCTTAGCTAAAGTTCCTCATAGACTTAATTTGATTTATGAAGCTAAATATTTTTATTGCTACCTGTTCTTTTATGTTTAGTCGCACTGCTGTTATTTGGCATTTGGATGAGGTCTACTGGAGCTTATAAAGATTGATTTTATTTACTTCTGGGAGACCACTGGGGTCTGTTGTTAAAAATATGTAATGAGCTCTGTAATCCAATTACAGCTGTATGATCCACGTAGCTGTCCTGTATGAAATGACCTAACAGTGGTATTGTGACTTAAAGACGTAAAACAGTAGAATCTATACAGAATAGAGGTAGATGCTTGTTTTACGGTGATATAAGATGGATTCCCATATCACCGTCATCAATAAAGCAAAACGGTGAAATAATCAGACTGTGGAGCCTCGTGTTTAATTTAAACAGACTTTTCTTTGGAGGAAGTCTCCAGTGGGTTATAGAGCTCTTAATATACATTTATCATTTATCACAAAACATCATCAGATTAGCTGTCAGATTTGAAGAAAAATGAGATACTCTGTTAAAGCTCAAATAACAAACACATATTCAAATTAAACAAAACTACAGTAATGAACCTGCAAATATAAAAAGGAATCAAACATCTTTGGTTGCACTCTTTGATCTCTTTTATTCCCGTTATTCTGACGAGTTTAAAACATGTTTATGTATGCTTTATGTTTAATCAATTCAGAAATGCTTTGGTGCATAGATAGAATGAAAGGGCTGTTTTATAATCTTTAAAGTTAGCTGCTTTTGAGACAGGTTAGATTCTTTATTTTTGTTACTATCTGGCTCTGTTTTGCTGTTACTGGAGTCTTGTAAGCCTACTGGGCTTTATAAAACCAAATCAATGTGCAAAACATAATATACTTGTTTGTCCCTGCAGGCCCCCTGCCAGCAAACACTGAAGCTTAATGAGCATTTAAGGTGCTCGAGTGGCAGGAGGAGGAAAGTGGAGCAGTTTTTGTGTTTTTTTGGACTTCCTGAGACTTTTTTGTGGACTTGAACACTATCAAGAGATAACAGTCACAATTTTTCTTCTGAAATTGTGTTTAGATTTTTTTTTTATATCAAAAAGTGGATTCTGTTTTCAATTACAAGAGGAGTTGGACCCCCATTGTGTTAATCTGTACCAAAGACAGAAACACAGATAAAGTAACAGTAAAAAAACAGTCTGAAAAAACAAACCATGATTTTAAGATTAATCTTATTGGCTAATTGCTACTGTGTGCGCAACAGTTTGGAAGGAAATAAGACTTTTTAATATTTGAGTTTTTAATGACCCCCAGGAAGCCTGTGTGGTTCTTGCATCATCTGAAAATACAAAAACCTGCTGTCAAAGATTATTGCCCCCACTTTGTGGGATAATGTCTTGTGACTCAGCACTTGCTCTATGAGTAAGCATTCAAATAGCATGCTTAAAATTATTTAGCAGACTATTCTGTAAAAATATGCAAATCCTTCATTACTGTACCTCTTCTGGCGTCATTGTGTCTGACAGCGGAGGAGGACAAGGCTCCTGGAGACGAAAAAACAGGGAAAAGGAGAGAAATGATTTAAAGTGATTTTATAAAAACACCCCGTCCTCTGAAACAGGTCGTGGTGATACTTCTAACTCTAGAAGCTCTCATCTGAATCTTACATTAGGGAGGAAACTACCAGCAACTCAAAGAAAACCTGTTATTCATAGTATGAATATTAGGCAAACACACATTTCAAACTACTTATAACTCCTAAAATGAATGTATTAAACTGTATACAATCCCACATCGGATTTCTGTCCGTCTCTTTGTATTCAGGCTTCTGTCATCCAGTTCCCGTGTTCGTGTTTCACTCCCACAGCACATCAGCAGCTTTGTGAGTTAAATGAATGCAGCAGGTGAAATTCAGGCCAACACCTGCTGCGACCTGTTTTGTGAAACTGAATTTATTACCAGCTGCGATCGCAGAGCTAATATTGGTTTCACCTTGTGGAAACAATATGATTCTGTGGGTGTGTTATTGTGGCAAAATGTGATCCTGGAGACACCTACTGTAACAGGAACTATCAAAACAACCAGTTTTGGGTACTTCAATATGTGTTTGTATGTCTGTGGATGAATTTTGTACTGAAGGAGGACTCTTATTGCGCTCGGTTAGCCTGTGTGATTCCAGGGGCAGCAGACAGATACTGGCAGCAGCTCTGGTAGTGGCTGACACAGCAGCTTGGTGTGGTGCAAGTTTTGTGGAACCATGGAAAAAAACTTTTGGTTAGCCTCAAAGTTATTCTGGTAAACGTCAAATGTCTGAGGAGGGGGGAGCGGTGCTCTACTCACACTGCATACAGTGTTACTGGGACCTCAACTGAGGATATAGTCAAGTGATAGAAGGAACACTTTGAGGATATCCTTAATCCCACTGACACATCTTGTGTAGAGGAAAGGGGTCTGGGGGAGAGGGGACCAACTCGCCTATCACTGGGGACGAGGTCACTGGGGCAGTTAAACAACTCCTTGGTGGCAGGGCCCCCGGGGTAGATAAGAGTTTCCCTGTGTTCCTGAAGGCTTTGGATGTTGTAGGGCTATCTTGGTTGACACGCCTACGCAACTTTGCATGGAGGTCGCCCTGGAGTGGTCTGCAGCGGAGTGTGAAGCGATGGGAAAGAGAAAAAGCACCTACAAATCTGAGGCCATGGTCCTAAACCGGAAGGGGGTGGAGTGCCCACTCCAGGTCAGGAACGAGTTACTACTTCGGGGTCTTGTTCACGAGTGAGGGGAGAGTGGAGCGTGAGATTGACTTGAGCATAAAAGTGGAGCTCTCGATTTATCATTCAGTCTACATTCCTGCCCTCACTATAGTCACGAGCTCTGGAAAGTCATTTTGTGTGTTTTTAATTCTCACTTTACAACAACTGTACGGTAGATTAATTTTGTTTAAATTGCTTTTAATAACCTTAACAGTCCGTCAGGTCTATGCTCCACTTTTGGTGGAGCCATTACTTTATTTGCATGTATCATGTGTGTTCACACCAATTGTGAAGACAAGTTTTTTAACCCTAACAGCCAGAAGGAAAACATGGACTTCATAGTAAGTTGAACTTATGAAGTCCTATGATTTTGCCCACTTTTCTCTAAGCTGACTCCGTATTTTTCTGTCTATATAAAAGCAAAGTTGCACCAAAAACCTCCAGCGTCTTCGCAGCAATATCAGGAGAATCACACCTTTTGTTGCCCTATGGTGCATTGACACACAACACCAAGTGATGTTTTTGTGCCATGTAATTAAATATAAAATCTATGCAAGTCTTTGCGTTACAGCAAATAAGCATGTCTCCCAATCAGAAATGGGAGGCATGCTCACTGATACAATTTCAGGGGAGCTGGAGCTAAAAAGTTCAACTCCTCTTCTACATAAAGGAGAAAAGTGAGGAAAATCATAGGAAAGTCCTTTCCGAGCTCAATGGTGTTCACTGGTTACCTATCAACCCTCTCCAACCATGAAACAAGGATGGCAACAGCCCTGAAGCTAAAGCTTCAGAATGCAAATCGCCAGACCAGCGCATGTCGTCACTGTGGCTACATCCATCTTTTAGATACAGTTTATAGTTTATCACTGAAACTATAGTAATTTTTCTGATTCAAGAAATTAGCAATATGCTAATATTATTACACCTGCCAGATGTTATTCTAAAGGTCATTGTTTGGTTACCTACACTCAGCAGTTAGTAAAATAAACAATACCTGGGTCACAGAGAGAATCCAGCCTCAGCTTGGCTTGATTGCTGGTAGCAATATCCCACTGTGTGCCTATTTGATATTCATGGTTGTAGAACTGTGGCTGATGTAAAAACAATCCCCACCGAGGAACAGGATTGAGTCCAAAAACATAATAGAGAATCAGACTGGTAATTCACCAGCCACAGCAGTGGGCACAACACAAATCAAATTCTAATCTTGCCAGTTCACAAGCATATGCTTATTTCCAGTGTGGTTTTCATTCTTGCATGTACTGCCTTCCTTGCGAGCCAAGATCACCACCAAGCTGAATATAATGACTCTGCCACCAGCATCTGCGTTTCCATGAGAGCGAGGGAGAGAAGGTGGAGAGAAAGATGCTCGACTTCACTGAGTTTTCCTGTGGATGACAAGTGAATTCATGTGCCTCTGTCAATCAGATAAGCATGCATCTGCCTGAATAGAAAACAGACTCCATCTTCCATTCGCTTGGAAGATGTGGTTTCAGGATTTTATTTTTTTTTTAGAGAATGGGTTGAATATGTATTTTAATGGTTCATGACACATGGGGAAATTACACTCCTGACACAGCTTAATAATTAGCTGGCTGGAGGAAAGAGCACAGAGGCTTACAAAGGCATTAAATACACGGACATGTAGACGCATACAAAGATGCTGGGAGAAATGTGCTGGGATTCAATTCATTCAGGTTTTATTTATGTGGCAATCAGGCTATGCCCTATGTCAGGTAAAGAAGGAGTCAGTAGAAGTCTGTAAAAGACCTCTGGCAGAACCAGGCTCAGGGATGGGAAGCAATATAATAGAAGAGATTTCAGGGTTAGGGGAAAGAGAACAAAGAAAAGGACGTCTACATATACAGTTCAGTGAAAAATAAAGGACACCCTAACTGCTTCCATAGGAATTAAGAGGGTAAGTAACAGTGAGGTGCTGCTAATCTAATGAACTTGATTAAGTGAACATCAGCACTGTTGGGTGTAATGTGCTCCAAAGTAACGTGTTACTGTAATCAGTAATGCAGTTATATAATGCATTATTGTACTAAACAATGATCACATCAACTTCAGCAGGTAACAAAGACAGCGATGAGCATTCATGCTTGCAGCATTGTAGCCTCTGTTTTTTACAGTGCATGTTTGTAAAGTAGAATCACTGCGGCGGTCGCTTTAAGTCTCTTTGGATGGTTTTCAACTTTGCAATTGAAAAAGCTATTTAAAAGCTATTTATTTGTCAGTGTGTGTGGGACTGTAGCCTCATTTAATTGATATACTTAACTTGTAACTTTGTGACAATGCATTTCATGTCATGTTACAGTGTAACAGTGTGATGGGTCACTTTTTCCAGCATGTAATTAAGTAACATACTGCATTACTTAAAAAAAATTTATGAGTAATATGTAATATATTACTATTGTTGAGTTGTGACTCCAACAGTAATCATCATCAAATGTAAACAACTCTAGCAGCTTTGACAGTTTGCACATCTAGGAAGATTCAGGTGTGCTTTAACACAATGCCACAATCTTCCCAGGAGCAGACATCTGAGCAAACACCCCAGACTCTACAGGCCTCAGTCAGCATGTTAAATGTTACAGTTCATGACAGCACAAAAGCCTGAACAAGCACGGCTTGTTTGGAATGGTTGCCAGGAAATTGGGTCATGCAACAGGACAATGAGCCGACAGTCACCTGCAAATCTACAATGGAACGACTAAAAAAAAGGAAAGAATCGAGGTCCTGCAATGGCCCAGTCAAAGTCCAGACCTCAACCCAACTGACATGCAGTGGAGGGACCTTAAGAGAGCTGTCCATGGCCTCATTGAACTGACGCCATGTTGTAAAGAATAATGGGCCAAGATTCCTCCACAACGATGTGAGAAGCTGATAAAGTCATGCAGAAAAATTATTACTTCAAGTTATTACTGCTAAAGGTGGTTTTACAAACTGCTGAACTGTGCAATAAGAAGTGCAGACACACCCGTCCCTCTGCCTGCTCTCAAAGGTTCACATGACAGTTCTTGCCTTTGCTGTAAAAAGAAAAACAGCCACTCACATTTCTCTTAAGTTGTTGCCATGTGACAACAGAGATGTTTCGCATTGAATCAAAGTGCCGTGCCTTGTCTAATGGCCCTGCGTGAAAGAGGGGTTTAATTAAGGCATATTTAAACCAAATTTAATCTTTTCTCTTTTGTTTGGTTGCATCTATCATGTCTTTAAGCAGAAAGGGCAAAACATGAGACTGAGAGCATTGCACAAATTAATTATTGTAAAATAAAAATTCCGCCCTACAAAGCCGTGACATTCAGAGTGGAGATGTGAAGCATATTTAATGCAGCTGATGCATGAGAACACACGCACTAGACATGCAATGAGACCTGCAGACACACCTGAGACTGGCCCTCTGTCTGCCTCTGTCTCTTAGAGGTGAAGATATTCCTGAGTGTTTTCCTCACAGACTGCAAAGAACCTTTTTCTGAGGGAGGAGTGAAGAAGGAGACTCGGTGGGTAAAAGGTCAATAAATTATACAAATGCAGCTTTGGAGAAAATAACTCAAGAGTAAATGGAGACTTTTAGAGACTGCAAGAAAAAAAAAAAACCCTTGTTGTTGCCTGGAAACCATTTCACTGGGACATTGTCTGTCTCTTGTTATGTTTGATGGGCTACTGAGCAGTTTGCTGTGCCACAATAGGCACAGACACCATCTGGATACTTGGAGTGAACAAGCTGCCAAACCTTCGCTCACTGCTGTTAGGGGTTGCAAAGTTATTAATTCCAAACATTTGACATCTGTTGAGGGCAGCAATGAACATGTTGAAGTCAATTTGGTAACCTAACAAAAAGAATAGACAGGTTTAACTTTAACCTTTAAAAAGCTAGAAGAACATATTTATTGCTGCGGGGTATGACTGACTTTACTGGGGAGACTTCTGGTTTATCACCATCGGGAGTCTCACCATCATGTGATGGAGAAAATAAATAAATATGTTACAGGTAAAGCTAGGCTTGCCTTGAGTTAATGATCAAACACAGTTATCTTTCTGTAAACAAGCCTTTCTTGTGAACTTAACAAATGTGCATTCAGGGTTTTTTTTGCATACAAAAAAGAGGATCTGAATTTACCTCAAAGGACAACCAGAACTGCAAAAAATATATTTACTATATTTTTTAAGCTGTGCTTTAATGCATAAGTATCAAATTACTGGAAACAAAAGGAATAATGCACAGACTTCTGTTCACTAAGCAAACACAGACCCTTTGTAAGAATTATATTCTTGTGCTGAAGAATGCTGCTGCAGGGCTGCTCTCCCTCCCTACAGGACATCTACACCAGGAGATGCTGGTCCAGAGCAGCTCAGATATTGAAGGACCCGTCCCATCCCAGCAATAAACTGTTCCAACTTCTGTAATCAGGCAGAAGGTTCCGCACCATCCGAGCAAAAACAGAGAGGCTCAAGAGGAGCTTCTATCCTCAGGCCATCCGTGTGTTAAATCAGCACATGCCCCCCCCCAATCATCCGTAAGTGACTGAGACAGGACTCATTGTTACCACATTCTCATATCATCCTGATCCTTCTGGCTTCACTACAGCACAAGACACTTTAACACCCCACTCACACAATGTACATTCTCAGATTTC